>JAUZNK010098298.1:0-12043 GCA_035046665.1 Euphysa ruthae
CAGTATGATTCTTTACAACCACATTTTACTCTCCTAGAGAAGTTTTGGTTTTCCAGCAATTTTTCGAGTTTTGATATAGAATATGGTAAAAAAAATGAAGTGAATGCGCTAAGAAAATATGGTGAGATTAGAAATGTTTTGGTTGGCCTAAGTGGAATTTGGATTAACAAAAAATATATTCATTTAGGAGCCAGTCCTGATGGGCTGATTTTTAAAGACGGAAAGTTGGAAGGCATTCTGGAGGTGAAATGTTTAAAAATCCTGAGATTACATAGTGTGGCAGATGTAATTAATAAGGCATGTTCTTCGGTAGAAGTGAAACGACAATGTTTTGATGTTGTCGATGACAAGTTATGGCGGAAAATAACACATGCATACTATTTTCAAATTCAACTGCAGCTTTTGATAACGGAAACAGAATACTGTGACTTTATATTTTATTCAGACAAAGGACCTGTAAGTATTGAGAGGATAAATCCAGACTTGGATCTCCAAAGCCGGATTGTTAATAGTATTCGATTGTTTTGGGAAAAAGTATATATCCCTGAATATGTTTTGATGCGAGTACCAAGAGGCCTTCTCCCATTAGTGATTGATAACCAATAACATTTTTTTATTCTTAATATATTGTGTACGGTGAAAAAATCAAAGACTGTTGTAATTATTGTTATTTTAATTATAGAATATTTCTAACAACTTCTTTGAGTTTTGAGTACGCTATATACTCAATACATACAGGGCACTTGCTTTACAATATACTTCAAGGTCAATGTCAAGGTCAAATTTAAAACTATAATATTTTTGAAAAATATTTTTGGTAATTTCACTACATTTTTTTTTTATAAGCAATGAAAAATCCAAAATAAGGCTGGGATATACTTAAGCTGAGATTTTAATAAGTCTCAATTAATGCTTCCAAGATACTTATCACAAAAAAAGGTTAATCATGTTCAGATTGAGCAGCTGTAGCATAGCCTAGTTTTAGTTCAAATTAAAGTTTTCTTATATTAGGAATTTATTTATTTCTTATAGATGATAAATGATCCAGATAATTGATTTAATTACCATTATCTTGTCTTTTTATTTTATTTTCTCTGCCCATGTCCTGAATTTATTAAAAAAATTAATTGAGACTCTTGAATAAAATTGGAAAGACCATTTAAAAATTCTTTCATGCCTGGATAGTCAGTTGTTTATTTATCCTCTCATGAAAAAATTCAAATAGAAGTGTAAATTGTAAGTGTAAACGTTTACCCAAAAACGGTGGAATAAAAATTGTTGCCTGCTTGGGAAGTAGTAAATGTTGGACTGTAAATCCCTTGTCAACAAGAAACGAATGTACGAGTCTCGATCCAAAAATCCATTGCGAAGATTTATTAAACATTACGTAATTTCCATTTTTAAATTTGCCGCGGAACGCTATTCCTGAATGATTAAACCATAAAAATAACATACAGGGCTAATTTTTGAAGAGTATCTTTATTATTTTGATAGGGAATTTATACTTAATGGTGTTTTTTACAGAACGTTTTTTCAGTACGCAGCGGTCAGTAACTTGGGAACGGTTTATTGAAATTTTCAATATATTATATTCTAATTAATATGCACACTTGCTGTAGTAAATTTTTTTTTTACATTTAAAGGTGTAGTTATTAAATTATTGGACCTTTTTCGACCCAAAATTACCTCTTTTTAACCGGGAGCTGTCAAACTGTAAAATTTTTTTTGAAGTTATTACAGCAATTTTGAAGAGAATATATAAGACTGTCCAAAATTCAAGTACGTGGCATTTTTTAATTTTATAGTTGTTACACTACAGCACTTTTTTGGTCCCGCGGCCCAAATATTTTTTGTTTTGGTATAAGAACTATTGTTTAAAATATGAGGCAAATATCATCAATATTAAAGGATTTATTTAGCATATTCACTAGTCTACCACCTTAAGTCTACTGCTACTTTTTGTGCGCAGTACCTAGCAGATTGTATAAATACGTATTATTCCTATTTTTAAAAGGCGATTCATCCGATAAGGTGAATTACCGCTCAATTAGTATATTGTCGGTTATTTCAAAAACTTGTGAAAAAGTAATTTTTAAAAAATTTTATAGCTATGTTTTTTGAATACAAGTTTTTTGATTTGTTACGTGGCTTTAGAAAATGGTTTTCTACCCGAAATGCTTTGTTTAGATTATTGAGACAATGGCAAAGCTGTTTAGATAACAAAAATGTGTTGTCGACAAAATCTTAGTCGAAATTTCTAAAGCATACAATTACATTCCACATGATCTTCTTCTTACTAAATTACACGCCTACGAATTTTTGTCGTAAAGTCTTGCCATGTTTTTACAGTTACCTAACTGAACATAATCAAAGGGTGAAAATTTTTTCAGACTTTAGCAAGTGGATTGAGATTGTACTAGAAACACCTCAGGGCTCAATTCTGGGTCTACTTTTGTTTAGCATTTTCATCGATAATATCTTTTATTCCACCCTTGAACCATATATCTGTAATTTCACTGATGAGTATAGAATAGAATTTATACCTATAGCTCCTTCTTGAAATTATTCGTAATTGTTTAAATAAAGATTTAAGCCTTTTAAACTTCCTGTAGCTAGCTTGTAATAAAACAAAAAAAATCATGCGAATCATCAGTGCTTGTAAAAGATTTCCTTATAATATTTCTACAACATTCTATCTCAAAAAAGAAATACAGACTTTAGTCGATGTAATAATTTTAAGTGTAGTCTTTGCGAAAAATCTTGAAGTAAACCAGTTATTTTTAATAAAAAAGATAATTGAGATTTTAACAAAGATTTTATTCCTTAATTTAAGTTAACTCATTACTGAGGAATAAAATGGGTACCGTGTAATTAATTAATTATTGATCCTCTATGATGGTTTTTTACATTTCACATAGTTAATTTTGTCTGCTTAATCATAAAAAATACTTAGCCGCAAAGGTAAATTAAGTTGTAATTTTTTTTAATAATGGAACCAAGAAGAATCGCTTTAGTTAAATACATGGATAATTTAAATAGCTTGAAAATTTATTTTATTTATAAATAAACTACAATATTTAAAAATTTTTTTTTAATAAAATTGTTAGCCATATTAATTGGTATAAACAATTGCGCGAATATATTCGATATTTCATATTTATATTATTTTATATAGCCATTTAAACGAAATCCTTCAAATCAATATTACAATATTGTCTATTATTATTCCCTATAAAAGTAATATAACTTTTCTAGTTTTCGATATGACTAAATCTTTCTTATATGCATTTTCTAAACCTTCATCTTTCATCTATATAACCGGACATTCGTTTTTTAACAAAACCTGGAAAATTTTTGTAGTAACATCTATTGATAAGATTTATTCGGATTCCACATAAAACTTCTTAATCAAATTAAATCTCATAAATTCGATATAAACTAATTAAAAACATTTAACTACTACCACTTTTCTATGGTGTCTCACTTTAACCTACGCTCGTAGGTTATACGAGAGCGAAGTTGCAAGTAAACTTAGAATAAACACGTGTCCCTTCTAAAACTTGTTTCAAGCATTTATCAGTGAGCGGTCCACCCGCTATTAATGTCGCACCTTTGTCGCGAAGTTTATCGACATCCTTGTCTTCCCAACGGCAATGATTGGAACCCTGCTTCTCCTAAAAATGTTTTATATTTTTAATATTTATAATATAACCAATGTAGTAGTAAATGAGACAAAAATAGCGATGGAAAAACAAAATCCCCCATTACTTTATACTACTACCATAACACCATACGTAAAATTTAACGGTCTTTTATAGGACTGTAGCGAGAGTAACAAGATTTTTGTAGGAGTTTACGATTTTTTGTAATAATATTAAGTACAGAAAGCTTGACTTTAGTAAATTGTCTTAAATGAGTTACAGTATTATAAAGAAATCAATAAAAGTAAAGTGACTCACTCAAGTAAAATAACGAATGTATAATATTACATTCTTTTGCGGTGTCCACCGTTGAATACTTTCCAGTTTGTCGTATACTTGACGTGGGGACGCTGAAACACTGGGTAAATTAATAATCTTTGATTAAATTTCTACCACGGAAGTATTCACCAGTGGGAATTCCGACGTTATAAGTGAGACCTGTAACAACCATAATATATTTGAAATGAAATATCAGGCGATGAGACAAGGATTTACCTGAAATTATCTGTATACAACGTTTACCTCGTCTGCAGAATTTTTATTAAACCAAAACCATATGCAATATTCAACAAACTTTGATGAAAAATATTAAATCAAGTATATTATTTTCCATTATTTAGACAAAACTCAACACGTGTATATTTCAGTACAAAATGCTTATATTTATAGTGAAAAAAGTAAAAAAATCGACACTTGGTCTCATCCACTCAAAACACAGTCCACACTTAATTACATCAGGTTTAAAACAAGGATATTAAAACAATGTAAATAAATATAATCAAAATCCAACCTCTTCATCAGACCAATTTTTCTTCTTCGTTGGAGATAAAGCTGATTTGTCTAAAGATGTTCCAAACATTAGTTTTTGAATTATTTCAGTCCCTTTTTCAGCTGCAATTTCTTGGTTTCTAATAAAGTAGTATTCATCAGCCATTTTTTTAGAATGACACATTTTGTCTGAAACGATCTGAGATGAGCCGATGTCTTTTTCTCTAATGATAATGGAAATAGACTTTCGACTAATCCCAGTTGATGGCTTTTTAGAAATATTTCGCCCGTCATATATTCCTGCATTCTCCCATGCACAATGTAGGCGCTTACTGACATCTCCTGATTTCATTTTATTTCCTTGCCAACTTAAAAATACATACCGTGAATTAATCACTGACAATTTATTCCATTTAATATAAATTAGTTAACCATTGGAAATTTTCTTCATTTAAATTGACACGAGCTGGACCATAATATTCAACAGTTTTGTGGTCCCAAACCTTTATTTCATGCAAATTTTCAATTTTTTTCGCCTTGTTAAACTCTTCCATTTTCATGTTAGCAGTAACACCTCCTCTATGACCTTTGCCAACATGTACCAAGACGCATAGGTGATCACGTATGACACAATACTCATTTTGAGAAAGCTAATCTAATAACTCTGTTCGGTTCAACAAGTCTTTAGAAAGCTTGGCATTGTGGCTTTCATTATATTACAACACTTGAGCAGGCGTTATCAACATTTCATGATCATCAACATTTCTTACATGTTTCTGATTATTTTCACCTTTTTTGTAATTATTCCGCCACATTGCAATTGTTAGTTTTGTAGATACAACATCTTGGATGGTAATATTTTCATGTTTTACTTTAGTAACGATGAAGAAATTACAAAATGCGATGAAAGAGTTCAGGTAAGTTGTGACTGCACCAGGAAGAAGCCTTTTGCCATGAATTTTCATAGATTTTGTCCTCAAGGTATTACAGTTTTCATCGAAAAACCCTTTTAAAGAGTTTTTAGCATTTATTAAAATCAGCACCCTTCTGATGTTACTTTTATCGATCTCTACTGAAGAACGTTTTCTTTTTTTATCAGGTCCAGCTGTGAAGTCAACAAAATTTTCCAAAAGTTTTAATATATTGTCACCTAATACACCATCCGCATAACCCTCAATAACATCAGATTCATTGATATTATCATTTTCATCTTCATACTCAGCAGGATAAAAATCTAGATCATCTTCCATATCAGGGATATCTTTTAGGATGTGATTTCCTTTATTTCTAACTCGAAGACACCATGACTTTCTATGCTGATGATCTGTACTCATAGAAAAATCTAATTCCTCATTTTGAGATGACTGATCATCACTTTCCGTTAAGGTAGATATTTCTTTCATAAAGTTTAAGGAACGCTCGGTTGAACACAAATGACTGATCGTTTTTTTACTCTTTACAACCGCTGATTGTTCCTTTTTTATTACAGCCAGAGTGGATGCAGGAGACTGTGTCTTGATATAGACTTGATATGTTTGCAGCTAATAATAGTGCCTCTCGGTATTCAGAAGAACTACTATTCATTTTATGCACTTCTTTCAGACATTGTGCTACATGTACAACAGAACTGTAGCAGTTTACAATGGGACAGAGTTTCTCAGGTCTTAGCTTCTTTATTTTTAATGTTTAAGATTTCCGCAAGTTAAACAAAGACATTGAAGCCAGGGATGATGCAGAACTTTGTTAGTGAACATTACGTAAGTGACGAGGTAAATTTACAAAACCTTTATCAAGTACTGGGCACACTTTTACGGATCTCTTCCTAAATGAGAAAGATAAAAGAAAGCATGGATACACTAAAACGATTAACTATATGTTTTTATTTAGAAATACGATCAAAGAAATACTCATAAAAGTATATGTAAGTACTAAACTAATTATCGTTTTCATTAATTTAAAGATTCTGCACCAGCGTGTCATTACAATCAGTCCTTATTTTCTTAAAAAATTTTTATATTTTTATAATAGATAAAAGAATAAATATTTAGATCGATAAAAGGTAAAAGAACGAAACTTTAATTCCCACCAAAACCATGGCCCTTTATAAAACTGAGAAAAAAAAGTATATATATGTATATATTTTTTTCTCAGTTTTATAAAGTGAGAATTGTGGAATGTAAACTAATTTTTATATTAATTATAGCACTGTAAATATTAAATTTATTTTTGTTTATTTGAAAAACAAATCCAGAATTTTCCAAAATATAAAACATTTATATTATTTATTTTATTTGACCAATGCAATCAATCATGCTAATTTTTCAATGGCCAGATAATCCAACTACAAAATACACACACTTAGAAGGGTGAAAAATTAAAAAGGTGCTGACTCATGCAATTAGACTAACAGTAAAAGTAGGTAGGCTAAAAATAACAAAAATAGTTAGTTTCTTAATACTTAATGACCTGCCAGACAAAAAAAGAGACTTTAGTTCTGAGACAAAAAAAAAAGCATGCTCATAAATATTCAAGAATAACAGAAATATTAAATTATTTAATAATTATAAATCATTTTAACTCAACCTAATGTGTGAAATTATTTGCCTGGTCTGACCTTAAAATACTTTTCACTGTTTTACCGCTGTAATGTTTTTCTCTGATTTGTTGAATGTCTTTAGTGCCGGACATTGAGCATTGCTTATTTCAGAGTCTATTCCAGGATGTTCATAAAAATACCAACATACATATCAACGTATGTTCTGGTGTGCTAGAAATAGTGCTGGCCATCAGTCATGTTTATTAAAGTAATTTAGCGACTAATAATGATGTATTTTCCATCAGAGAATACTATGCTTTAACTCTTTGATAAAATGTTTTTAAATTATTTTAAAAAATTCCTTTGGTCTTAACTGAACGCAAATGACTGACAACAATATAATTAGGCCTATTTAAAGGCCTTCAAATGTTTTTTTTTTTAAAATCTGTATTTACCTTTGTTCACGTTCAGTAGCTTGCAAGGATATTGAAACTATGATAAAAATAATGTTAGTTTGATTAGATTGATTCCTAGGCATATGTTTCTTGGTAAAAATTAAAAATAAATTATTGGATCCAAATGGGTTTTAATTATATATTATAAAAAAGTTTCAATTGCACCTTGTTATTATTTAATTTTTTGTATTTTAATTTAATAAAATAAATTTTGAAAAGCGAAATATCTACCTTGCCATTTCGCCACCATATATTATATTTATCTTCATAACTATATCGGATTTCGTCTCCAACTGAAACGTCTTCTAGCAAAGAGAACAAGTTTTGCTTTCACAGAAATCAACACTTTCTTCATTACTGCATTCGTATAACAAGAATCATTCACAAAAGGAGCCACTTGCGATTCATAATTTGTTGCGTCAATACTGAAAAATCGAAGTTAAATCTTATTACGAAAATTATAATTATTTCACAAAATTATATATAAACTATGGTCCCAAATATTTCAATATTTTGTTATGCTACAATTTATAAATAACTGACAGATGTTTTTTATATTTTTATTTTCATTCAGGAAATAAAAGTATTGAACATTTTGTGTGACAATGAACTACTAAAATTTTTTTCTAATGACTCAACACATCACTGAATGAATGCCAATGACAGACTTTTTCTATCGTGACTTTAGTTTTCAGGACAGTCCATTGACTTAAACTTTTAAAACTATTTTTCATTTGTTGCCATGAATTTGGTCTCCTGCCATAAAGTTAAATGATATCATCTCTGAATACAGTGGTCTGCTTGAAAGAAGCACACAAAAAAGAAACAGTGTAATCTCACAAACCAACATATGCAAAATTTAAAATTTTAAACAACATTTTAAATTACCCACCAACACAAAGCAAGATCTAACCCAACTTTATTAGGTCTATTTGCATTGATAAGTATGCTAATGAACTTACTTTAATATGAATGAATGAAATTGCCTAAATATTTTCAGGAGGACCTTTATTAGTGGGCCTAAAGCATCATAAATCCTTCTTAAACTTAAAGAACTGATTTCCCAGAATTTTTTATTCTTGCTATCCTAATACCACCTAGTCATTTCTTCCAGTAAAGGCTTGCTAAGCGAACTCATGCGAATCACCAGGCTAGACAGGCCGTATATTGGCAATCTTAGTTATTAAGGTCATATTTGTCATCCTTATATGCTTATTTTGATAATACTACAATATATTTTATATCTGTCTCCAAACATATCAGTGTTACCAATCACAAAGATTAAATATAAAACATTCTTACCACCATTGTTTTTCCTACTGTTTAAAAAAGTTGATAAAGCAGCCCTTTTTAGTTTTTGAGTATTTCAATTCCCTGTGTACTGCATGATGGGAAGTTATCATGTCATCACAATACTCGAATAGGAAATCTTTTCTTTCAAAATCCTTCAAGGAAAGTACACCATAACCTTAAAAGGACAAAATACAAGTTTACCACTAATTGCGCTAACACCTTATAATGTCACACACTATAATTAACAAACCACATAATTATCATTATTCATAAGAAAACAGCTAAATATAACATATTTTTCTGAATCAGTCATCTTCCAAATATATAGTGTTGTTCTCTATAACATTCTATCAATCACTACAAAATAAATATAAGTAACGCCAAAATTGTGCATAGCTTATTTAGCAATAATTATATTGAAAGTCAAGTCAACAATCAATGATGTATTATCAGTACCAAAACACCAAAACCTTCAAGGGCTACTGATAATTGACAAATCATGTATCTAATATCTAATTTTTAAAGTAAAATATGACATTTTTATCTAAAAACTAGTCGTCCTTTTTTGTTGTTGTGATTTACTGCAACATTATTATGACTAAAATTGCCCTAAACCAACTAAAATAACCAAGTGTGAATAATATATAAAAATAAGAATTTAATTTAATTGTGGATGGGTAAATTATCATATTTATTTGAATGACGATTAAGTATTAGAAAAAAATATTTTATACCAATATCCTTATGAATATAGTGTTTTGCAAAGTATGGTGGGTCAACATCACTGTAGCAGTACCTTTCAGCTATATTAAGCTGATTCTCTATGCATGTTCTCTTTCTCTGAAAAAATAGTTAAACAATGAAACTTTGGTCTTTTTGGCAAAAATAAATAAAAAATTAGCCCTAAAAAATTAGTCAAAACAAAAGTAAGCTATCACACATTATCCATCACGCAATAGGCATTGTATCTACAAAATAAGTATGACCTTCAGATTTCTTAAATAACGTCAAAAACAATTTATGGATACCCAAAAAAAATCTTTGATTTGGCACACTGGTACTAGTTGTTAGAGGGAAGTGTAGAAAGATGTCTGATGTCTCCGTAAGTGTACATGTACATAAACATGAATATATCTTTATAAAAATTCTTGAGTTAACATGTTTACGATTACGTAATCTTAAGGGGAAACCGCCTGGGATTTTGACTAAAAAATGGAAATTTAAAAAATGACTGTTTTGGGTACTTTAACTTATGCAGAATCGTTCTGGATAGGTTTCAAATCCGATTTCGAACTATATGTGCCTCAAATTTAAGAACTAAAGTACCTGGTATTTTTGTAATCACCCTAGCAACGTCCTTAGAAACCTGTTTTCACCCTCTGAAAATAGATAAAAAAGAACAGATATATTAAATATTTCTACATAGGCTAAACGTTTATCTTAGGCTGACTAGAGAACATTGTAATCGAGGCAAAGCATATTTTTCGTGATTTCGTGCTGTGTTTATAAACACATAGATTTTAAAAACAGAATTTTAAAATGGGAAGTTTTGATCGAATCAAGCAACGAACACGATTTGTAAAGAAAAGAAAGGGATTTTTAGACCTTAAAAGCGTTCAGCAGATTGTAAATAATGCTATAAATAATGTAAATACAATTGAAATTGTAAATAATGAATCACAACAACCCGGTGAAGTAACTCCATCTGCATCATCGTCCAAATAAACCGTGCCTTCTATTTCACTGAAAAAAGTTCAACAAATTAACACACCTATTTCTAAATCAATGACAGGGTACAGACTCATTGATGTTGAATTGATTTCAGCTGTATTTAAAAAGTTATGTTGCCCAGGTTGTTTGAAATCAGACCTTCGATTTAAAGAAATTAAAAAAATTAAAAAACAAAGAAAAAAGATTGAGGAATTTTGTACATTAGATAAATGTCAAAATGGTAGCTAAGATGTAAATAAACGTATGTGCTATGCAATGAGGCAGATAGGTCAGGGCTATTCTGGGATTGAAAAGTTTTATCGCTCTGTTGAAGGTACGTGGCATCAGCGGGGATTCTCGTCAAACAATGGCATTGTCGCAGCCTTGTCGATTGATACGGGAAAAGTTATCGACACAGTAATCTTGTCAAAAATTTGTAAAGCTGGTAAATTAAAAGAAAAACTTAAAAAAAATACTGATCCTGATCTATTTGAAAAATGGAAAGCTGATCATATCTGTGAAAAATAAAAATAACTGCCATACTCATTGTCCGACCGTCCCTGATAGCTGGTGTAAGTACAATCAGGATCTTGCAAACAAAACTCAGACTTACAAAGATAATCCAGGCCTACCCATAGATGTCGCTTGCCAGATTAACAGCATCTTCCTTTACCAAAAGTAATGAAAGTATGCTTTCAAAATGTTTACACGGTAAGACACAAAATCAAAACGAGAGTTTTAACGCAATGATATGGAACCGCATACCTAAGTCGAACTATGTGGCATTGAATGTTTTGAAATTTGGCGGTTATGATGCTGTCAGCAATTTTAACATTGGCAGAAAGGCTTCTGTTTTAACTTATGAAAAACTACCAATCGTACCAGGAGTCCATACTTCAGATGGTTGTACTTCACTCAACCGCAAAAGGATCAATTTCTCAGTGTACAAAAATTCTCCAAAAAAAACCTTTCATCGCAAACAACTGAGAGGTAAAAAATACAAAAGTATTGACAGAAATGACAAAAAGAAGGTAAAATTTATGAAGCTGGAGGATTTTAATTTAGTTTTTTTATATATGGCATTATATTCAAAGGTTTTTATGATAAAAGTGCTATTTTGTTTAAATTTGATTATTTTTCTTTGGCCTTTTTCTCAAAACCAACTTTTTTTAAGACGCCGCCGAAGATTTCTCAGCAACCAAATTTTCAACATTTGCTCCTTTCTATAAGTATTGTGATTTAAATTGAGCTAGAATTTTCATTTTAAAATTTAGATATTCTTCATTTTACGTCATAATTTTAGCTGTTTTTAGAGCGGTAAATTTGAACGTCGCGTCAGAAAAATATTATTTTCAAAAAAGTGTTTCACTTAAATCACAGAACCAACTATTAACTATTATTAGACTAAAAACTGGATCAGTTCGGTTTGTCTGGAATCATTGGCGGGGCGGTTACCCTAAATTTCACTTAGATGCCTAGCAACAGCGTTGTCATAGCAACCTAGCATTAATACTGTATTTTTGGAAATGATATTTAGTATCGGTCCTAACCATACCATAGTGGTTTAATCTAAGACCATA
>JAUZNK010098309.1:0-12043 GCA_035046665.1 Euphysa ruthae
CTAAAACTAGGCTATGCTACAGCTGCTCAATCTGAACATGATTAACTTTTTTTTGTGATAAGCATCTTGGAAGCATTAATTGAAACTTATTAAAATCTCAGCGTAAGCATATCCCAGCCTTATTTTGGATTTTTCATTGCTTATAAAAAAAAAAACATGTAGTGAAATTACCAAAAATATTTTTCAAAAATATTATAAAAATTTTTAATTTGACCTTGATGTATGTGATTGTAAAGCAAGTGCCCTGTATGTATTGAGTACTTAGCGTACTCAAAACTCAAAGAAGTTGTTAGACATATTCTATAATTAAAACAAAAATAATTACAACAGTCTTTGATTTTTCACCGTACACAATATAATAAGAATAAAAAATGTTATTGGTTATCAATCACTAATGGGAGAAGGCCTCTTGGTACTCGCATCAAAAAATATTCAGGGATATATACTTTTTCCCAAAACAATCGAATACTATTAACAATCCGGCTCTGGAGATCCAAGTCTGGATTTATCCTCTCAATACTTAAAGATCCTTTGTCTGAATACAATATAAAGTCACAGTATTCTGTTTCAGTTATCAAAAGCTGCAGTTGAATTTGAAAATAGTATGCATGTGTTTTTTTTAGCAATAACTTGTCATCGACAACATCAAAACATTGTCGTTTCACTTCTACCGAAGAACATGCCTTATTAATTACATCTGCAACACTATGTAATCTCAGGATTTTTAAACATTTCACCTCCAGAATGCCTTCCAACTTTCCGTCCTTAAAAATCAGCCCATCAGGACTGGCTCCTAAATGCACATATTTTTTGTTAATCCAAAGTCCACTTAGGCCAACCAAAACATTTCTAATCTCACCATATTTTCTTAACGCACTCACTTAATTTTTTTTACCACATTCCTCGAAAACTCGAAAAATTGCTGGAAAACCAAAACTTCTCTAGGAGAGTAAAATGTGGTTGTACAGAATCATACTGCGATAAGTTCTCATCCATGTTTACAATACTTTTGCAGATCGACGCTGTTATTCTGAATCTCCTCTCTAGATGCCAACAATCTGATTCTGCCTGATCTTTGGTGTCAGGAATTTCACAGCAAGTTTTGGATTGAAGAATGAAATCATTTTCTTTTTCAAGATTAGCAATAAATTGCAGTGTCAAATTCAGATAAATTTCAACATCAGCTGGCTCTAATTTGAAAATCTCATAAGTCAATTGTAACACCGATTCCCACATAGATTTTTTTGAATCAGATTGTAAATCAACAAAAAACTTTCTGACAGCGTCATCTGATACAGAGCGAAATTTTTCTGGTCTTGGATCCGACGAATACAGTTCTGAGGGTGGTTTGCGTTTGCTTGCAGTATATTCAGCCTGATGCAATTTTTTAGGCTTTTTTTCACGTTTTTTCCCCTTATTCCATGTACATGGTTGTGATGTTGAGGGTTGGAATATTATACTATCACTTGTACTTGTAAGGTCACTTAAATTTAATAATATGGCAGCTATGTGGGCACATCTTCCCAGGGCACTTGCTTTACAATCACATTTAGCAGATTTTACATAACCGCTCACATTACTTATCACAATAAAAACATTCAAAGTCAACATGTTTTTCATAGAATGTTATACATGAGCCCGCACGTAAAGTTCCTGCTTTAGTCCATCAAAGTTATCTTGCAAGTGCTCAATGAAGCCACTTTTTAACAAGTTTCTGCCTTTTTTCAAAGGCTTGGCTGTAACTGTGTCACAAGTCACAAGTTTTATATAGATCATCGTCACTGTCACTACTGTCTATGATATTGGCTGCTGATGATACAGACTCTACAAGGTAAAAATAAACATGCCTATAATTGAAATTTGGAGGGATATTTCTTGATGGGAACAACCTGCAACCATCAGAGGCTATTTCATCAGAAATGGAGGCTGCCAAGGTTGATGTAACTGTAGCTGAATCGCCATTGTTGACCTTGATATCATTCCATTTCGCACCATCGATCTTTGGGTTAATAGGAAGGTTAAGCTTCAAAGCATTTTTAACTCGCTTGACTAAATCATCCTTTTTTCCAGTTTTTTTTAAAGAGTGGCACTCCAACCATCTTTTTAACTCATCAACAATACATTTTTCTGGAACTTTCTTCAATTTAGAACCAGGAACATCATCTTCTTCAAATATTGTATAATTGTCTACAGCTTTCTCCTGTGACTTAGCCATTTTGTTTACATTTCTTGTCCGAGTTTTACCATAATCCTTTGTGTCATATATTTTTTTGCATAACTTTGACGTCAACATTGCGGAGCGCTATTAATGCTATAAGGTGACTTTAACATAAACCTTTCAAATTATGAGAACAATTCCTATATTGTTAGTTTTGTAAATATAACGCAATCCAATTAACACGTACAATATCTTAATCTCGAACTAGAATTACTTCCAGATCGGAAACGCTGATCGATAATTATTTTGCAATCAAATACTAGAACAATATATCGCTGGGAATATAACTACCTCAGTTTCACCTCATTTAATGCAGTTTTTAGGTGAACCTTGGAAAAAACTGTTCAACAAAGAGCAAAAAAATTCAAAGAGGATTTAACTAAAAATGAAATTTTCAGAAATGAACTTACAAATATTAATTGGAAAAAAGCTTTAAGCATAGAGCTAGGTGATAGTAACCACTCACTCCAAAAGTTGTTAGATATTTTTGGGGAAATTTTAGATAGACTTCCTCCTATTTATAACCCAATTAAAAAAATTGAAAAAAAAAACAACTAAAACCAAACCAAGGTTCAAAAATAAACTGCACAAAAAATTGCAAAGAAATTTGTGATGCTAAAAAAACAAATTTATTTATTGATTTTAAAAAGAACCCTAGTTATGTTTGATATGTGTTAAACTGTCTAAAGAATTATATTGTAAAAACTTGTTTAAAGAATACAAAAATAACTCCTAAAAACATGTACCAAAATCAGAAAGATAATCAGTGTTAAACTCAAAAATATGTTATAATAAATACCATATCAATAAATATGAATAAAAAAAAAACATGCTGTGTGCCACAAAATCTAGCTGACAACTTCAATGAATATATTACTTCATTTTTTGGTAAAATTGAATCTTTCAAGCCTAGTTCTCAAATTTTCAAGAAAAAAACTTGTTGTCTTTTTTTATTTATTTTACATATCTCTTTCAGATGAAAATTTTTTTAACTGTTAAAAATTGCTGAAGTTATTCCAATTTTTAAAAAAGGAGATAAAATAAGTTGTTCAAATTATAGACCGATATCTTTGCTTTCTAATATTGGCAATATGATTGAGAAAGTTGTTTATTCATGAATTGCTGTTTTTGTCAGACAAAATAACTCGTCGTTTTCTTTCTAATTTAGCTCTTGAAATATTCACTCAACCAATCATGCTCTTATCACTTTAGCAGAAGCAGCCCTTGATGAAAATAAATTCTTATCCGGTGTCTTCATTGATCTTCAAAAGGCTTTTGATACAGTAAATCATGAAATTTATAAAAACTGTTATTATGGCATTAGAGGCATACATTTGCTCTGGTTTCGCTTATATCTAACTAATTGGTTGGAACGCAACAAGATTGGTACCTGTTTATCATCAGTATTTTTTATTAAGTATGGTTTACCACTTTGGGTAAAAAATACGGAAAATGCAAACTCATTATGTATGATAGTCTCAAAGACATTTAACCACCAGATTTTTACAAGTTTTTTGAACTTCATTGATATAAATGATCACAATACTAGGGGGCCCAGCAAAATCTCATTGATGTGCCGATTGTAAAAACGAATACCTACGGAATAAGACCAGTCAGATCTAATTAATTAAAGACCATATTGATGACAAAGCTCTCTAATTTATAATTTAAACTCAACAATATTTTCAAAAAGACTGCTAAGGGCAGGAAAGTATTTTATTACTATTCTGTTACTATTCTGATACGATCTGTTACTATTCTGATACGGTCTGTTACTATTCTGCTACGATCTGTTACTATTCTGCTACGATCTGTTACTTTTCTGATACGGTCTGTGTTATATTCGTTTAAGGAGATATTGTGTCGTGCTTTGTTTTGTATTTGAAGACAGCAGCTGTATATATTTATTAGAAGAAAACAAGTATAATTATTATTATATTTCTAGATAACGCGAAACACGATTAAAATCTGAGATTTCTCGAATGTCGAATCCATCAGGGAAAGCTTTCCGTTACGTATTTATCTAACACTTTAGATGATGACACACATCATTTGCAACAGCATCTTTAGCATTTGTTGTAGAGTTTAGCCTCGAATAGAACGAATTATCAGGTAATCCGTTTACAACCTTGAGCATTTTTCTTCCGGTACGCATGTATTCAACGTTGTGTAACTTCTCTCCTGGTGTTTAGGAGTCGATGCAACTTCCTCTGTTACATGGGGGGCATTCCATGTCAAATCAGCAAATTTTATCTGGTTTGTAACCCATGTGCTCGAATTTTTTCACCAGTAAATAAATTTCATATAATATGAGTTTCTTGAAAAATTAAAGCGCCTAAAATTAAACTGTTAAAAAGTTACGTCATTTCTAATTTTATGTGATTTTAACTTTTTTACCTTCGTACGCGACGTGACTCCTGCCTACTAAGGTTGACCTATTGTGCTAATTCTTCTTAAATATGTATCCATTGGAGATGAAATTTGGTACCTATCTGTTTTTGAGGGTTGGAAATCCAATAAAGCATATATAAACATCTGAAAATACTCATAGGTATGTTTAATTTAAGTTTTAAAATTTTTTCTGTTTGCTAAAGAATACTGAAAACCTGTGTACTTAAATGGTGTAATTCAAAAGGATACTGATTTTATATAGGCAACAAAAACTGTCATATTTCATAAACATCATATTTCCATTCAACATACATCATTTATTACCACAATTTCACTTAAAAAATTTTTTTTTTTTTTTTCAACATGGAATATAAGATCATTTTTAAATTAGATGCAGTTTTCTCTTTGTTACAATGGTGAAAATATATTTAAAACTTGCTCATAATTAAATTAAATTTCTTTTTTTTTTCATATTATAAATTGGTCGGGTAGCTTTTGATAGCATTTCATTTATACAATTAAGGCCATTAGCTGGCACCCAACACTTTTCCTCCCTTTATTGCCACTGAAAAATTCTCTTAGGTCCATGCATATACCTAACTTATATCTGTTGTTGCTTTGTTTACTTCTTCAACTGCATCAACTCACCAGAAACATGTTATGTGTCATGATTTCAATAAATGTAAAGGTATCTGCATATTCAACATCTTCACATAATTTTTACACCTAACTGATTTTTTTCAGTAACTGATTCAATTTAATGGATAGAGCGTGTGCTAGGAATTATTTTGCCTTGACTAAACCGTGATTTTAGTTTGCATCCTACATCAATCATTTTCTTCTTTGAATGGTAGTAAAAAACAATGCCTTCAATTTTCACTTTAAAAAATCGAGCGTTGCAGCAACTGTCAAGCTTTGGTTATTAAATGGTCGTTTGAGACTGGTTCGAGCTGCTAATTTTTTTTTAATGATTCCACTGATCCCATTACAAGGAGACTTTCCATTAATAGTTGCAAAAAAAGACAAGTTAGCACCAATGTCAAAAAATCTTTCATGCATAGACAAGTTTAATACGTTTTTGTAGTTTTATTTACTGTCCAGCACATCTATCCGAGAAATGCTCAACTTCTTCAAGATAATGAAATGTTTGTTTTAGACAAAACATGCATTCTCTCCGCAACTCATAACAAAATTGATATCATGATCAAGATATAGTTTTATACTCTCAAATTTATTTATTGTTTCTTTTCAAAATGGCGTTTTCCCAAATATTTTAAAATTTTCTTCTGTTGTACCTCCTTTTAAGAAAAGTTCGAAACTGCAATGCAATAATTGTAGACATAGGATGACTAGGGTGTTTTTTCCTTTGCAGTGGAAGGAGCGTAGCCCTAAGTGGCGCCTCCCAGGAACCAGTATGGCTTTATCCCCCGGAAGTAGGAGACCTTATGGACCTCGTGGACCTTATGGACCTCGCCTTTCTTACGTATATATATAAATTAGCATAAGTAAATCTGCGTACGGACAGTTTTGCGTAGATATATAGTTGGTAGTTGTAAATATACACTCTCCCCATTGTAAGATTTAAATGTTAGGATAAGTTGATGCGACTCAGAGGTCTAAGGAGTTGGTTTAAGACACCAGTCACTTCGTTGGTATGAGTTCGAATCTTTCAACTACCAAGGCTGTTTTTTATTTATTTCAAATCATAACTACCCACTTAAAAAAAAACTTGATGCATCACAAAGGTTCAAAAAAACTCCATAATCTAAAATCGAATTTCAATTAGGGAGCTGTAAAAATTTACAGCGACTTAAAATATAAATAAAATAATTATAAATACGAATTCGGCCATTATGATATGTTTGCTGGATACATGCTGTATAGTCTCTATAATAAACTCCTCACTATCACACAATTTTTTATTTATTTCAAATTACAACTACATATTTAAAAAAAAAAAAATCATTGGTGTTTAAAAAAACGTCTCGTGCGCTTATAACGAAATCAACGAAATCATCAACGAAAATCAAACTAAATCAATTTTTCGCCCCAAGTATTAACTTGGTTTGAATTTTTAGGTACAAGTACTCAACACAGCTGTTAGTCGGATATTTAAAAAATAAATCGATTACAGTTAATATCGTGGTGCACAGGATGTTGAAACATCTGCAGGAAGGTGAAAAGTTTGTGGGGCGAGCATATCCGAGGAACTGGGCAGGGCCGTCTCGCACCGGTTTGCATCTCACTGTCATTGTCGGTATAATATTAGAAGTAGGTAAACCGCCTCTGGAATAATATCCGTCAAGAGGATAAGAATGCGTAATAGCCTGCGATTTTTTTTAGTGTAATTCTCTTGTGCTGGGGTATATATGATTTATAGCTCAGAGTCGGTGAAATTTAACTTCCTGAGGTGGAGTGCCAGTAATGTAACTAAATCAATATAAAAATATGGCTATGATAAAATCATCTATTGCAATAACTCACAATAATGTTCTTTCTGGGACTTCACTTGTGCTTCTGGGTTTCCTTGTATAGGAACAAAACTCGAGGCTCGTATATATTGGCATTATCAAGAATACAAATGTAGGCCCTTTCCATATTCCGGTCCTTCAGTCTATTCCACTGGGGAGTTTCAGTCTTGGTGACATAATCGACCGTTTGACTAGTGAACCTGACTAAGAATCTCACCAATTGAACACACGCTCATTCCAATTAAGTAGGTGTTACGGAAACACATAACGATAGCAAAGAATTCAACCAATATGATCTAAGCATTTGTAAAACGAAATGAGAGTCCAGTAAAGCTACCTACTGATACGAAAAGCCGTCACTCTTTTCATCGCTGTTAACAAGCAGGTGGAGCTCGTAGAAGCCATTGGTGACCTAGATCACACAAAGGAGCTTCGTTTTGAAACGAGCACCGAGCGAAACTTTATCGATTATTCGGATAGCTATGTCGAGGTAAAATTTCAGGTCGTATGCACTGCAGAGAGTATCATCGTTAACGATAAATTAGCCCTGACCAATCTGTTTGCGCACGATCTGTTTAGGAAAGGTATTGTAACCGATAGACCTGGTCGAAAAATGACAGGCGATATCCTTATAAAGTCATGCTATTGACAATATTGTCGCAAAACTAGAACTGGGCTGAGAGTGGTGCAGGTCAGCTTGAAGGATCTATCCAGACATCCCGGCAGATTTCGAGACTAAAGTTGATGCCAAAACGGACTTTTTTGCTCGAAAGACTGTCGTGGTAGCAGGTGCAGTTGTTATTGCTACACCGACAGTAACTGTCACTATCCGTCATTTCCTACGGATGGTACAACAAAAACAGTTGCTACTGATCGATATGGCTCTGCAGTTGTCCTTAACTCGACCTATTAGAATCGCATCTGACCTCTGGCTTGTCAAGTGTGTAGAACATACACCTGCTACCACAAACTTCACGATAGAGCATATCGCGAAAAAGAAAGCTCTGTAACCTATGAAAAAAACTCACTTCTACCAGCAGCAAGAGACGGACACAGTTTAAACTGAAAGATATGTAGATTGGTCATCTGCCTAGCCACGTAATTTTAGCTATTGTGAGTGCATCGGCGTTTGAAGGGGATATAATGCAGAACCACTAAATCTTTGCAAATTATGGTTTGACTCGGCTACAGCTGGATCGACCTTGTAAGCTATGTGAGAGCCACCTCAATTTAGTAGTTTGATTCGACGGCTGATGGATCACAAGATGTACATCAAAGCCTCACTCATAGAGGACCATTGTCAATTGCTGGCACTTTCGCAGAAGAGCCAGCCAATCCCGTCACAATTATTTACTGTGTTCTGGTCTCGTCAATTTTAGAGTTAGCAATGGATCTTAGTGTTACGGCTGACTATACGGATTAGGTATGACGAAATACATGCAGCTCGAAAATTGGGCCGCAAATACCTTCCTCACTTTCTGGGAGTCTTCACCGCTAACCAGTTTCCAGATACGGGTGGAGTTGTGGCCGCCAACTCAATAATCTTTAATTATAACACACACGATCTACCCGGTAGCCACTAGGCAGCATGTCGATACTCATATGATGGTATTTCGAAAACATTGTATAAAGTGGAGTGGTTCGACTAATTCGGTCTACCACCAGACGCCAACGACATCATACTAGGGCAGGGCACATTCCTTCGGAAAAGGTTTGCCGAAGTTTGCCACGTGATTGGCATGGAGGTTTACAGTTAAAACACCGCTTACTTGCAGGTACTTTCTGCTCGGACGTGGTGGCATTATGCACTGTGGCTGTGCAAAAACTGCGCGAAAAAAGGTTGAGGTGGCTTCGGTCCTGACAGAGCAGAAAATTATCTGTGGTCTTGTCAGACTTTAGGCCGATATTTCTTTTAATTTTGATATACCTCACTTGAGCAGTGATAAAAATAGCTGAGCAATTGCACCCAAGTACCAGATCTGTGTATATTTACGTCCCTTCTGCCTGACTTCGATGGCATTTCGCTTCAACCTTGCCTTGATCAGGGCGATTTCTAGGTTCGCTTGTAGTCCCGAATTAACAACAGGACAATTGAAGTTGGTTGGATGTCAGACTCTCATAATCTGGACCATTAACCTCACACGCGAGACATAAAAATGATGTTTCCTTTTCTTAGTGATAATTTTAGGTTCCTGTGATTAGATTTAACATTTTGCAAATACCTAATGAAATTCATTGAATATTAATTTTGATTTTAATCTTAAATTTTTTTTTCGTTTCTTTTGACTTTCAGTAAGTTTTTGCTGCTATATTTTAAGATTCTACACATTTTATAATTTTTTTATCAGGAGACATGTTTATAACAGATTATTTTAACTGAATTGACTATCCTGTATATAATATATAATATTAATATATAATATCCGGAATAATAATAATAACTGCCGTGTAGAAAACATTGCTTATCCAACCAGGATAAGCAATGGCCCGATTGTCTTTCCCTGGGCACTTTGTACGGTCCTGCAAGCTGTATACTACCACTGGAGTGTAAACCCTCTTTCGACTTTAGGTAGAGGCGCTTAGACGATAGTTCCTCTGTATGCATTAACTATATCGTGACTTACAGGTATGGCCACCGTGTTTTCTGCAACGGTGGGTGATGCTGTCGTCCATGACAACAGCATTATTGCCGGTAATTTAGGGTGATTGTTTTTGACGTTCTGGACGTTCTTACCTAGGACGTTCGTGGAACACACCCGAATCCCAAATCTAATCCGATGTAATGCTTTGCAAACCTTGAATGAACGTCATCCCTGGGATGTCCTCACGGAAGATAATGATTTGAATGCAGTCTGGCTGGCATCAAATCAACTCTTTCACAGCGTGTAGCGCCGACGTTGGTATTTCTCGGCAGATGCTGTTGGCGGAACAATCTCACCATTTTTCTCCGAAAACTTCGCAGAGGCATCGTTAGACGGTGCCCAACTAGCGGGTGTTTGACCGGCCCCAACCTCTCTTGATTTCGTGTGGGCGTTTCTTATCGTCCCTTGAGGGAATCTGTCGCCACAACATATTAATTGATAATTTCGGCGGAACGGGTAGTTGAGCTCGGCGCGACTCAGCCCGGTCGTTTTCAGTAGTGAGCATAAATAGTTTACTCCGCCTTGCCGCTTCCACCCTGACCTGTCAAATACACATCCGTCGCAGCAGCCGCAATGAGATCAGAGGATGGCGCGCGGAATCGCTTGCTTGCATTTCAAGATTCCCAGCAGATTCGATTTCTTAAGCTGTCGCCTCAGGACGCCACTCGTATCTGGGTTGCTTGCGTCGCCATTTTCCGTACCTTAGATACCTAGAATAGTCTTCAACATGTAGGCCTTCGATCTCGATATGAAGAAACTTGGTGTGGATGGTATCTGTGCAAATTCTTAGGACGTCTTCTTGAGGGAAAAGTCTTAGCATCCTTCGGAGCGCAACATTTGTATATGCAAGGACGAATACCCTTATATGCAACCATTGAACCCTTGTTTTTTCCGTTCTTTCACATGCTGTAGTGGATTTCAAATGCTTTTTCGAAGTTCAATAGCCGATCTGTTCTCCCTAGAATATTGCACAGATAATCAGCTTAGCTTCATTATGATCACGGATAATAATGTTAGAATCGTCACCGTGCCTAGCCCACTTTTTAACAAACCAGCGAACCAAGATTCATTAAGTGAACTTGGTGGTTGGTTTGGTGCCAATGCTATAAAAATCTCATGGGTAGTGGCTTCTTTCATATCCTCAGAATCAATTAATTCTGTGATATCTGGATGTGTGATCCATCCCTGGTTTTCAGCAGATTCTCTCTCACGCGACCAGCGGTATATTATACCGATGGGTTTTTGGATCGAACACTCAAGAGGGTTGATGGACTACACCAGTTAGGGTAAGGACTTCGTTCGACGTATCATGCACCTCAAGAACCCATACTCACCCACAATGTTAATCGCATCACCAACCCATCCCATCGAATAATCTTCTGATGTGAGTTTGGCTGCTCACATATCCAAACCGTGATGTTCGCTAAGGATGCCACAGCAAGGTCGACCTTATATTTTCTCTATTTGGTCACATTCCGAAACGATAATCTATAGCACCACCCATAGAGTGGGTGGCTTTATGGTGTATGGCTTTTAACCGATCTTCTAGCTCTTTCGCATCATCTCATGTTGCTCTCGTGTCTCTTTGAAAATTTCGTCAATCGTTCTGAATGCAGATAGTGATCTCCATAGCGAACCATCGCTTCCCATTAGAGCATGGCCACACAGCCAGACTTTTGGGGTCGAAAGAATGATCCTAACTACGAATGCTAACATTATCACCATCGTTCTCTGTTCAATGGTCTTTTGTGCTGCAGTAGCCCGTATTTCTTTATTGGCGCATGAGGTATAAAGTTTGTGTAAGGCATGTTCGACAACATTAAATATTGGGCATGCTTGATTTTTGTCGGGTCGATAGGGATGTCCTCTCCTTCCAGTCGATTGTGTCCCGTTTTTTGATGCAGCTCCCATCTGGGTAGAGCACTGTGGCGTTTTAGTTTAAGTGCGAATCAAGGTATAGGTGGTGTTTTTCTTTCTTCATATGCGACTTAAGCGCATTAGGCCGGAGAGAAATCAACTGTTTTGCTCCAAGATGCCGTTCAAGGATTTATTTCATAAATGCAGTAGGTTGAAGAGACTTCAAAAACCTTCTGTTAACAGATTCTGGAATAGGCTCATCAAGGATCCTTTTAGCATCTTTTGTGAGGGCCACATTCTCAGCAAATATTTTCTCGATGTTTTCATCCATTGTTTGCTCCTCGTCCATGGTGAGGTACACACACATATATATATATATATATATATATATATTTACTTTTCCCCCGAGACTGTATGAAATGTATGAAAGCCCACAACCCGAAATGTCATACCCGATGAGAATA
>JAUZNK010098320.1:0-12043 GCA_035046665.1 Euphysa ruthae
GGAAAGATTTGTATATATATATATATATATATATCATTTATATGCCACCATAAGAAGCTCATAAATCAGAAAATAAAACAGATAGTTCCAGGACGAATCGACCCTTGAATTACGTTAAGTAAAGTTCCTGTCCGGAACCGTATATACAAATGCTTCGCGTGTTTTAAGGAAAATCTCAAACTATCGTCTATCTCTACAGTAATGCTTGGTCCTCCGATGACTCCAATTACTCTCACAAACTATGGTTTGACTATAGTTATGAATTTTTAATAAAAGCGTGAAAATTGTTATTATCGCCATTTTAAACTCTACTTGTATTCGGTCAAACATTACATTTTTGTAGTTTTTCACTTAATTCCAATTTATTTGCTGCAAGTTAGGTGCAAGTTATTTTTAACTACAGTCTGATTTCGACCTGGTTTTGCAAAAGATTTTTATGACTCTATTGTCTTTATGAAGCAAAAATATAAAACAAGCTGGTAGAGGAAAACTTTGTCTCAAATATTTATTAAATATATTGTTGGTGGGGGAAATATGGGAAAACATCCAAAAAGAAATCAATTTCTGTACATATCATGGTTTATTCATTCAATTCAAGCATCTGCACTAAGAACAAGTCACGTCTGTTCTAAAATCGTACCAAAGAAAAAGTTGTTTGTGTTGAAAGATCAAACTGTTGAGACACAGATGTATCGATATTTCTTCTTTGTTTGTTTCATGAAAGAAGTCTAATTTACATCTAAATCGATAATAGAGCAGGAAAAGATAGAAAATTACTTGGCTTGAAGTCATGTAACTTCAAAATCATCATCAGCATTTGTCGGATTTTTTGACTCATATTATCTTTCCCTATCCTATAGTTAGTCTACAAGCCATCTTTAAAGTCCATAGGGCAATTCTGAAATTATTTTGGGCCCATAACACGGAAAAGCAGTCTCCCCAATTTATATAAGATATTCGTAAACTAAGTCCTAAAACGCTTTAGTAAAAAGTCTACCTTGTAAATTTCTGCGATAGGGGGCACTCATCCCTGGCCTATAAGCTATTTTAAAAGCAGCATAAAAAAGCATGAAGGATATAATGAAAGTTCATATGAAGAATCATCTTCAAATGAAGAAAGCTATTCCAATAATGGGGATGAAGAAAATTTAGAGTTGGATTCGAACATAATTCAAAGAGCAAATATTAAGTGCAAATTTGAAAGAAGCTTGAGAAAGCAATGAGAGCTTTCTAGAAACTTAAAATGATTATTTAAATGCTTCTGCTTGAGGGGATAATAAAGATAATATTTACTGGGGTATACACTCGATTTAATAAAAATATTCGATAAATTGTTATTATCTGTCGGACAAATAATCAAAATAATAGTTTGTTTTCAAAACTTTTTGTAGGTGTCTTGGAGATATGTTTTCATTTAAGAAAAAACTACCCTTCCGTTGACTTATCTATATTTGATATTCTACTAAATATTGGTCATTTTTCGCTCGTCGTGCAGAAGAGAGTGTACGGATTTATCTTATGTGCTTGTGCAACAACATCAAATTTATCGATCTCTCATCCTGGCTTGATGATTTCGGGAACACTCGCGAATGTTTTCGGGAAAAATTGGCTTGACTCTAATTAGAATTGGGAATTAAAATTACTCTTGTGGTGAAAAAGATAGCAGGTGATGATTCTTGTGCAAATTCTGCCAATAATTGTAATCGTTAATTTATAACCTTTTCTTGCTTATTTTGGTTACCGGGTGTTCTTTCATCAGCTGGAGGATCCATTGAGGTATTTTTGTTTTATTTGACAGGACAGGATTCAATAAATAAGGTAAGTTTAATGATGAGTCAGAGAAAATGAGCTTGTATAGATGGTGACTTTTATGCTGCAAAGTCATATCGAGTTTATGTGCGTGAAGGAAACGGTCTTTAGAATATAAAAAGATCTGAACAATGGAGTTTGAAAGAAAAGCACGAAGCCAGACGATTTAGTGCAAAATTACATCACCTGGCGGTAATCGTCAGCGTGATTGTGACAATGTTAAAAGTACTTCTACTTCTAGAAGTCATTTTACCTGTTGGTGGACGAAATGGCCAGCTAGACATAAGATAAGCTGATGGTGACATGGCGAAGTTGACTAATATACAAGGGAAAAGAGGAGATTTTGGAAAGAATGGAAGTCAAGTGGTAGTAAAAATATTTACTTAGAAATTAAACACTACCCTCATAAAACAGTATTAAGTCAGAATGTGATAATGACGTTGCAGTAGAAAAACCAGCTTCACAATTTAAGACAGAATGGTAAAGGTTGCGATTAGAAAGATGGAGATCGGTTTGGCTGCAGAAGTATCAGGTATTATTACAGAAACGGTAAGAGCGTCAGGTTAAATGGAAAATCAGAGTATGAAAGATGTTGTTATCTCAACAGATTTGCAGCCAAGTGTTATAATTGATTGTTTCGGGCAAGGGTAATTCCCTAGAAGAAAGTAGGATTGAAATAGAAAAAAAATTAATTTAAAAAGTTACTAGCAAAAAATCTTGATTGAGAAAGTCTTGATAAGATGCAACTTGGTTTTGAGTTAGGGCATGACACTACAGATGCAGTATTCATTAACATAATCTCATTTTCGCCTTGATAGATTTGAAGAGATTAGGTCAAAGTGAGTAGCTAGAGAAAACGGTGCAGTCTAAAAATACTAGAAGTCGTGTTTAAAGCTAATGATTCACTCAAAGTGAGAACTGATATAGTAGAGATTAAGAGTGGGTGGAGCAAATATTAAAGTCGTGATTAGCAACAGTGTAGCAAAGAGTGAAAAGTGAATTTTGCAGTAAAAGAGTTGCAAATGAACATTTTGCTAGACTTTGCACAGGGTGCATTTGAAATACAGGTATTTCAGTTTGTATGTAAGCTTTGCAAATGTGAGATTACATTAATCGAAATTAATCTTCAAACAAAATTGTGCTGAAAAATGGCCGCATATTTCTGGGTTTTTTCTTCACGCTGATTTTAAAAATCAAATCTTGTTTACCTTATTACATCAGGTTTTGTCGCTACAGATATATGCCTATTACAGGCAAAATTTTCAGATTGTCTAATTTCATGGGAAAATTCATTGACATGATAATGGGAGTAAGAAATCCAAACAAAAGCTTGTCAATGGTCTATGTATTTTAATATGGTTATGCAATAATAGGGTGGTAGGTGGAGGAGGGAAGGCGTTGGTGAAGTTGTTGTTCGGTGGGTTATCAGCGACCACACTTCTTTTAAATACAAATATAAGCATTTTGTGCTGATGGTAAACAATCTAAAACTTTCCACAGAACCTTAACCAAGAACAGTTATGTTAATAATTTTATAAAACATACTAAATGTGTGAAAGGAGAATTTAACTCCCTCGCCACCTGCTTTTACCTTGTGACTATCATTAATTGTGTTCTTAATTTGTTGTATAAGTAGTATTCTTATGCTTGATACCATTTTAGTCTAATGTATTTTTTTGAAATCTTTGTATTGCATTCTGACATACTTGAGTTATTTTTTAAAAATCACATTCTATGGACACTATACTTTGAGCCTGTTTCATCGTTTTCGGATTTAGTATAAATAATAGACAATGTTGCAAAAACACTCGAGGTTCTTTCTGTTACATTAGTAGAATGTTTACACATTCTTCTGAAATAAGAGATATCAGATTTTATTAAAAGTCTTCTCTTGCATATTTTGGGAGATATACCACTGGGAAATCAAGACAAGTTATGGGTTCCTCAAATTATTTGTTTTATTTGTAGCAGCAAGCTTGACGCATGGAGTAACAAGAAGTCAAATCGTCACGAAAAATTTGGAATAACTATGGAGCGACTTAAACCATCAAATCACAACACTCGTACTGATACTTTTGTTTGTTGCGAAATATAAGTTTTCAGCAAAAAAAATCTTTAAAAAAATTAAACATCCAAGTCTGAATTCTGCTATGTTTCCTGTTTCACTTTCGGATCTTCATTACAGGTTTCTATCGCAGTTTCACCATTCCACACCCCTCAACAGAATTATAGGAAAGGCACAGAACAGTTTGATTTCGAAATTCAGATAGATGACCAATTTAATGTTGATACAGATTCTTGTAGGTCTGCAGAAAATGAATAGAGCCAAAAACCATTACCACATTTACCACAGCCAATTAACCAAAACTAGCTGAATGATCTAATTCGTAATCTTAATCTATCGAAAAAGCAATCTCAAATTTTAGCATTAAAGATTTAAAAAGAGAAATCTGCTGACACAACAAACACAAGTGGAACAAGTTTTTCCTACTATAAATGAAGGGGAATCTCATTTCATCGATTCTTTCCAGTTAAGGATTCATTTGTGTTCTGTGTAGAATCTTCTGGTTGAGTTGAGAATTTAAATTTCGATCAGTCGAGACTGTTTGCGGATTCATCAAAGTGAAGTCTTGCTAATGAAAGCTATTGTGAGGTAAAAACTGTGTTTTCAATGCTGGACATAATCCAACAACAGGGCTGGGTCATATATGTCGATTTAGTACTGGTGAATTTTTGACTTGGCCACCAAACACCCTTGTTTTCTCTTAAACAGGGATAGCTGTGCACGAGATAAGTGCTGGATAATGAATGGTTGGCAAATCACAGAAAATCTCCTATTTGGGGTGCAGAATTGTAAATGAAGTATTAGTTAGCCGTGATAAGATCATTTTCCCTCAACTTTATTTAGTCCTTGAGAAAATCTTAAGCCAAGGTGATACTCCTTTCAAATAATCAGAACAGTCTCCATGGAATTACTTATATAACAGTGACAATGAGGTCACATTTCTATGATGGGAAAGTGGTTGAAGATTCGAAAAAAGATCAGGATAAAAATGATTGAGTAGAAGTTTTTAAATTTTAAATTCGGTAAAGAAAATGTTGACATAGAGCAGAGGCTCCGGTCCAAAGATGGCAGCAATATTCAATACATGGTCGAATAGCTTTATAGATATGAAGTACAATCTCGGGCAGAAGAAAGTTCCGCAACCGGAATAAAGATCCAACCTTTATAGCAGCAGATCTTACAATGGATTCTATGTAAGAATTCCAAGAGAAGTTATTTCAAAATTTTAGCTCTAACAATGCATAAATTAAGTAAGGTCACTACCATTCATCAGCACAGAACGAAGGAAAAGTTTAAACCTAAAGCAGTTTATAGAGATAAGCTTTGTTTTTAAAGAATTGAATACCACCAACAATTTCTCACCAGATTCAACCCTATCAAAAGCATTGTTTGTCTTCCCTAAGGATGAGTACAAAGTAGTATCATCCACATGTATAGTAAGTTTGCAAAGAATACTATCAGACAAATCATTAATAAAAATTAGAAAAATAGTAGGTCCCAGAACAGAGCCTTGAGGGAGACCAGAATTTACAGAGTAACAGTTCGAAGATTACCATCGATTACCACCTTGATTTCTCTGCCTGAAAAAAAAAAAACTCAAAATTTCACCTGAGAAACCATCTCACTTCATCTTATGGAGCAGTCCAGCAAGAAACACCTTGTCAAATGGATGTCGAACGCGATTACGTTTCACCTCTCTAAAGATTGGCAACAAGCATCAAAAGATCGATAGAAATGACAATCAGAGAATCAGCAGTACCTAAACGAAAACCATACTGTAGATCAGAGGACAGAAAGAACAATTCTAAGCGACAAGTAACACACAAGTTAATCAATGATTCGAAAACCTTAATTATGACGAGGATCAGATCGCTCTTTAGAATTTTTGAACATTGGAACAACAGACTTCCAACAAGAAGGAAAGCAGAATTCCGCAATACAGTACTTAAAATACCTGCAGAGAATCGGAGAGTGTACCGGATAGCACAACTACAGGAATTTCATCAGAGCCAGTAGCTTAGTAATCAAGTTAAGTAAAAATAACTATTATACCTCTTTTTAAATAAAAATATTTCTAATATAAAAGAAACCTGGAAAGAAATAAATAAATTAATCAATAAAAAATCAAACAATAAAAAAAATAGCAAATGATAATTTTGTTTTCGCTCCCATTGATATAGCAAATAACTGTAAGGATTATTTCTCCACCATCGCAAATGGACTATCAAAAAAAATGCAAAAACTGGCAAATTGTTTTCTGATTCTCTAATTAATCCTAAAAATAATAATTTCTTTCTTGATCCAGTAAGTTAAAATGAGATATCCCTCTTCATAAATAGTGAAATGAAGATGATAAAAAATTTATTAATAGTTGATAAATCCCTAAAAAGACTAAACAAACATGTAAACTATGATTTATCTAATTTAAGAAAGTGTTAAGTGCCAATAAAATAAATGTAAAGAAAACCAAATTAGTCCTGTTTAAGTCTAAAAACAAACTAATGAACAAACATCTTGATTTCAGATTGAGTGATCAGAAAATTAATCCCACAAACTGTATTAAATATTTAGGTATTTACCATGACGATAATCTTTCTTTTCATAACTACATGAATATTCTTTTCTAAAGTTAACCAGAGCAAATGGTATGTTAGCAAAGATTAGATATTTTGCTTCCTATGAAACTCTCTGTAATATTTATCATACAATTATTAACTCTCATCACAGCTATGCATGTCAAGTATGGGGGCAAAGTAACGTTAATTTAGTTGATAAATTGACACGTTTGCAGAATAAAGTAATGCGAATAATCATGCATTACCACCTTGATGTATAAGTATGTATTTTCAACAGTATTATGTATGTTTTCAGTTTGTGCTGTTCCATTGTCATATCATATTGTCCTAATTTCATTTTTATCTGTCCTCTGAGATCATACTTATCTTGTTATTAAAACGGTACAGTTTTGGTATGGGATGTGGTCGATATTAATAAGTAATGAATGCCAAGAAAGTGACGGCATAAATTGTGATGATGCTGAAAATATTGGTATGGACATTGAACTAAAGTATACAATCATTTGAGGAAGAAAGGCTCTGTATAAAACCAGACCAGTTAGAAATTTTTACCTCGTGCGACTGCAAAAGCCAACTGCATCGCGACAGTAGATCAAAAGTTAGTAAAATATATGGGCGCTGTAGCCGGGTGAACGGTTTTAATCGCAAACAAGTAAGGCTATTTGAATCCGAATATTGATACATATGTACCCCTTTCTCCTTTATCAGATCCTTTACTGGAATTCTCTTTTTCCTCCAAACTGTTGGTATTGACGCTACAGCCTGATCAGCTAGAGTAACTGTTGATACAATCATTCCCATGCCAATGTAATGTAATGCGTTGTTTTTGTAAAAGGTAACCAAATCTTAAAAAATTTTATTTAAGGTTTAAACCAACAAACGACATGGTTTTTTGGTAACTAAACTAACCTTAAATCGTCATTTTTTTATTAAAAGTTTTACAAATTTTTACCCCCTGAAATAATTATTTTATGGATTTTAATACTATAAATTTGTTATTGAAACAGTTAAATACAAAGAGAGGACAACAAGCCATATTTATTGCAACATACAGTACCAAAGTGACATAAAACATAAAAAATTGGCCGGATTTTTTATTAAAAATTCCCGTTTTTTACATTTTCACCCCTTGAAACAACAAAAGTTTTGACTTTTTGAGCTTTGTGACTAAAAGTTATGTATTTTATCCAATGAGGTTGGAAAATAAAAATTTGTTGATAAAAAAGTTCTAAAATATTAAAAAAAAAAACATTTTTTTTGGGAAAAATTGCCGATATTTAAATTTTCTTTGGAACCTGGGGTAAATTTAGGAAAAAAAATTTTTTTTATGAAACTGTGATTATATACAGTTTCTTTGAAAACAAAATGAAGCTTTTTCCATTTTAAAAACTGTAGTAATTTCTCATTTCCTATTGAATTTCACTATAATTTGCAGTTTTGGGGAAATATACCTCACCACTGAACGAGCTATGTAAAAATTTCCCCCTAGTAGCAAATAGGAACTTTTTTACATGTTAAGCTACATTAAATTTGGGTTAGAATAAGACGAGTTAGTAAGTATTCTTTATTTCAAATTGGAATAATTTACACCTAGTTTGAAAAAATAAAAAACTAATTTAATCCAATTATAACAATTAAAAATAATAATAATAAATAAGTTTCAGCTTGTTTGGGGTTTATTCCCAAATTCCCAATTCATCTCCATTTTTAAAATTTTTATAAAATTATAAGTACTTCAATAATTGCATTAGCATGGAACATTATGTTTAAACTCCATAGTTATTAAAAATTACGTTTCATTTTTTTAGTGATTTGTTAGCCAGTCTGATGGCAACGCGTATAACGCGGTATTCCTAATAGAAACAATATTCCCAATCGGAAGTGAAAAAAAAAAAAAAAATAATGGAAAATACCAATTATTTAATAATCACTTGGTTTTTACTCGTTATATAATGGAAATGATATATATTGCAACACAAAGTAAAACACTTGCTAATTTCTCCACGTTTGATGTTTTAATTGAACCAAAAAATATTCTATTTTTTTAGTGCTAAAAATTCTATTTGATAGCAATAGAAGCTATCTCGTCATTTATTTTTGATTTAACATGAGTCCTGTAGCAGCAAACAGGGGTATCATTTGTGACACTATGTAAAAATTGTAAAATAAAGAGAGTGGACCAAGTAAAGCCAATAGCTGCTCTTGACGACAAGATGAAAGTTGTGAAGAAGTCAGAAGCATACCTTAAACTAACAGCAGTTTTCGAGACTTAACGTAATGGTACGAAGAGAGAATGACATGTCAAAGAATTTTGAGTATGAGTTGACCGCGATTCCAACATCAACTTTTAAAGATGGATTGATGAGGAGGCCAATTAAATCTCATTTGATATCTTTCACCATTGGCAAGGCGTCTTACACAAGATTTATTGGATCAAAAATAAAACATTCTAGCAAACAACAGCTCGTTACTTAAACTGCATAAAAAGTAAATATGACAAAGCACATATTATATTTGACATTTATGACAAAATTGTCACTTAATTAAATATCACCATAAACATTTAGGTACTGTTAGCAACACTTGTCGTCTGTAACCAAGAAACATTTTTTTTTTCAAGCAGCTACAACAAAAGACAATATGTGAAAATCTTGTGGGCAGAAATTTTCAAAGATTTGAATTAAGTATCAAAATGCGAAAAAGATTCTGACACCATCATAGCTAAAGAATCTTATGAAATAGCAAGGATGCTTGTTTCCAGTGTTTTCTCTGACGATACAGATTTTTTTTATTCTTTTAATCCATCACCTAGATAATGATATAAATAACATCTTCCTTTGCTCTAAAAAGGCCGGGAAAACTTCAAGATACCGTCAAATCTGTTAGTCTAGTTGTTAAAAAATCATTTTTTTTTTTTCAGAATGTGTGGTTTGCGACAAAGATTGATAAGTCAAAAGGACTATAAAGATTGTCCGGAATAGATTCTGATCCTCGGTGAAATCAAATTGGTGTGTTCAATGCAGGATTTTTCAAACAGTAATTTTATTGGTTTAAGATTCAACAAATTTTTGGAAATCGCTTCAACTAGCAGACCTGGAGTCGTTTCTGGAAACATCTGCCAACCGATAATACTGCATTATTTCAAAACTATCCCGTACATCTCCAAGTTATCATATGGGAATTGATGGATGCAGGGTCAATTGAACCACTTAATTAAGCTTGGAAGAAGAATGCAGATGAGTCACAATTCCAAATGACAAAGTTGTTGCACCTGAAAATCTGATAAAATATTCCAGTTATAAATGCGAAATGACTACATGAAAATCATGTGGACCAAAATTTAATCATGTGACAAAAATTTGTTGGTCTATATTAGTGTTTATTAATATATAATCATATTCATATACAACTATGTCAGCGTGGCCAACGTTAAATAAATGAATGAATGTCAGGAAAAAAGTTTAGAATGTGTTCCAGCTTGTGGCGATTTCAGTGGAGAGGGTTGCAATAACAGAGACATAGTAAGGAAGGTTAATGTGTTGATAATTTTTTATTTTTTTCAACCCCTTTATTTCGCAAAAGTGTCCGTTTCTCAGCTACAAAAAGTGGTAAATGCTTAAACTCTGCAGCACTGTTATTGAAATTTGGTTTTTCAAGTAAGTAACTCAAAAAAAAACAACTTATGTACCTTAAAATAAGAGCAGTGCAAAACTACTGTATCCTTAGTTGTGTTGAGGCATATTTAAAAAGTAACACTCCTAAAGAGGTAAAATTCCATTAAATATAATGTAAGTGATGCTAGAAGAAGATTTGGCGATTGATAGAGAGTCTGATTAAATTGGCGAATTTCAATTTCAAAACATTTAAAATTCTTGATGATGCATTTTGATGTAAGTTTTCTTTTTTCTTTATAAAAATAATGTATTTTTATCCTAGCCTCAGGAGGTTTACAATTTTTGTCATTTCAGCCTTATTTTATTTTAGTATTGTGAACTTTGAGAAGCTGTTAAAACTTTATTTGCTCCTGTTTTTACTCAAAGTGATATTTTCAAATACTTTTTTTAAACTACTTTAGTGCGGTAAGACTAGAATGCTTAAGTCTATCGCGCTAAATGTTAGATATGGCTTATATCACAATCTTACATTTTAAGGTATCTCAACCTAGATATGCTTATAAAGAAAAAATATGTCTGTATTTTGTAGTTCAATGCGCAAAATACGTCAATGCGACTTTGAAAGGTAATTAAGTTAAAATTTACAATTCTTTCCAGGATACACCTACAGTCAATTATAATCAGACGATCAAACGAACAATGATCGAATCCACCAGATGATAGCTAACTTTATTAACATTAAATATATTTCCCTATTAGTCATATTAAAAAATTTTTCAGGCCATTTCAAATGTCAAAAATTCGTGATTTTATATAGTTTACATCCTGAATGCAACTTTTAGAACTGCAGACCCAGATAGTCTTTTCTGCTAAAGATAATTAGATCCAAACAATAGCATTTTAAGGTTGTTTCAACAACAGTTTTTGTGGTGACTTTTTTGAATTTTAAGGATATACCTTCGTAACCCCTTAAATCGACATTTTTTATTAAAAATTGTATTTTTTTTTTAAATTTTTACCCCCTGTAATAAATAAACTTTTGAGTTTTTTATGCCTTGTGACTAAAAATTTGTTATTGAAACAATATATAGCACCATAAAGTGACATTTATATTAAAATTTGCCATTTTTTACATTTTTATCCCCTGAAACAACAAGTTTTGATTTTTTTGAGCTTTGTTTAATCCAATAAAGTTGGAAAATGAAAATTACCGATGCTTTGTTGATAAAAAGTTCCAAAATATTAAAAAAAAACAAATTTTTTGGTGAAAAAATAGCTGATATTTAAATTTTCTTTGGAGCCTGTAGTGAATTTAGGTAACGATTTTTTTTTCTCTTATAAAAATGTGATTATATAAAGTTTCTTTGAAGAAAAAATGAAATTAATAGCCCTCTCCATTAAAAAGATATTTCCATTTTAAAAAATGTAGTAATTTCGAATTCCTATTGAATTTCCCTATATTTTGCAGTTTTGTAGAAATATACCCCACACTCAACAAGTTATTGCGAAAATATTTTTAAGAACATCAAATTTGGGTTAGAATAAGACTCGCTCTATCTTGTTTGGAATTTATTCCAAATTTGACCCTTTGATGCATAGACCATATAGCAAGTAAAAGTTTAATTTCATCGGTAGCATTTTGATATCAGTTTTGTCTGATTTATATAAGAAATGATTTTTAATTTCTCCAGTAGAAAAAGTGGATATTTTTTAACAGCATTGTTATAAGGCGATACCGTAATTTTGGTGTTATTTTTTTTCTTTTATATTCCCCAGTCATATTCTGAAAGAGAAATTTATTTTGAATATATTTTGTAATTGGAAGATGCTTTATGGTTAGCATATAGCGGAGTTGGCACAGTGGTAGGACGTTTGACTCCGGAGCGAAAGGTTACGAGTTCTACTCCCACCTCTGGCGGAAATTTATTTCCATGTTATCTCTGAGTTTGTGAGCAAAACTCATTGCGTAATGCAACGCT
>JAUZNK010098331.1:0-12042 GCA_035046665.1 Euphysa ruthae
CCGCCAGAGGTGGGAGTCGAACCCGTAACCTTTCGGTCCGGAGTCAAACGATCTCACCACTGTGCCAACTCCGCTTAGAAATATTGGTCATTTTAAAAATCTCATTGGACTCAATCTCTGGATTCCGTCACATGTTCATTTTAGACATTTATAAACACCATTTTTGAAACTTTATTGAAATGTGTTTTTTTCTGATTTTTAAAAGTTTTCGTCCTGTGGGCCCTGGCCCCGTCATTTGTCAAATTTGTTGAAAAATGACATTTTTCAATAATTTGTTTTTAATTTTGTTAAAAAAATTTTTTCATGTTTCAAGTTATCATTTATGATTAAAATTTTGAAAATGTTCTTGTGCCCAGTCTCTAGGAGCTGTAACATTCAATTCAATTCAATCTTTTATTTAACGTTAGTTGAATCGTAGTGCATGAAATATAAAAAATTATTACTAAATCAAGGCTAATATATACTAACAATTTTTTTTGTTTTAATACAATAAAGCTAGTAATTTAAGTTAAATAGAACAAGGAGGCAAAAAAATTACAAAGAGCTACAACAAGAAATTTACAACAAGAGCATGTGCAACTCCCTTTCCAGAGTTTTACCTTCTGTTAAAAAATGGGAACACTTGCAAAGTTTTTAATATCATCTGGAAGGGTGTTCCACATTAAACTTTAAATTGCAGGGAGTTTGTACCATATATAACAGTGCGAGCAACTGGGAGTTTAACAAGACAAAAATTAACCTTACAATCAAAAATATTCCAGAGCAATTTTGGATTCAGTTGGTTTAGTATTTTATACACCTCAATCATTATTAGCTGAAGTTGTCTGTTATGAATACTGCAACTATTGTCCATCTCCAAAAGTTCCAAAAACTCAATAAGTGGTCATTATAAACAGCTCTCAGTGCACGTTTATGTGCCTTTTCAATAAAGACTAGGCTAGAATTTTTGCAAAGCATCCAGATTATCAATAAAACGCTAACCTTATTGTTTACTCTATTGCAAACTCTCTTATTATGACTAGAAATATTTAACCAGCAATCAATAGTAACACCTAACAGTTATTTACAGGAAGAAATTTCTAAACCAGAAATACAAATAGAGTAGGTTTCAGGAACTATTTCCCCTAGAAACATAAGCTGGAATTTCCCTGGGTTGGCAACCATAGAGTTATTATGAAACCAAAGGTCAATCCGACAAAGATCGTTATTTATTTATCACGTTTTCAAAAGAAATGTTACAAATGTAAATAATGTTATCATCAGCGGAAATACAGTTTTCTGTTTCTAGGGTAAAATAGAATATATCATTGAGAAAATTATTAAATAGTAGAGACCCTAAAATAGAACCCTGGGATATTCTAAGTACAATTTCAATTTACTTACTAAAAACAGAAGAAATTTTAACCTCCTGATTTCTACCTGAAAGGTAACTATTAAGGAGGGTAAGGCTTTGCCATGAAAACCCATAGGCATGTAGTTTAGCAGTATGTAGAATGCAGTCATATGCTTTAGAAAGAACCGTTAAAATTGTACCAACAATCCTCTTTTTATCAATTTGCCATCAGGTCCCCAGGACCTGTGACACGGTCATTTTAAACTTAAAAACAAATTTTATAGAAATGAGTTTTGTTCTTTTTTCTAAATTTTGCATGATGTTATAAGATTATAAAGGATATCTTTTGCCCCATATGGTCACTTTCTGAAAATTCTCTTCCTCAAAACCCGGATATCAATATTTGTCAAGCTGGGTTGAAAAATTGATTTCAATATTTTCACAAAATTTTTTATTTTTTTTTTTTGATTTCATTGACATTGTTATGGGGCCATCTTTCCAGAGCTTGAAACATGTCATTTTAGGCCTAAAAACAACATGTGAAATTTTATCAAAATCTGTTCATTATTTTTTAAAATGTTGCATGATGCTAAATAACCATAAAAGACATTTTTTACTTATATGGCCACCTGTGGAAAATTCTACAAAAATAAATTTGATCCCTAAAACTAGTTCATTTTAGGCTTAAAAACTTTTTTCTTGAAATCTTCTCAATATTTTTTGGACCTGAAAATTACTTTTTAAGTTAATTTTGGGTATCATAATAATTTGGATGAAGCATGCTTGCTGCAATTTTACATTTTAAAATTGTTTGTCAAAGTGGCACTTTAATTATGCTATAATGTAAATCTTTAAGTTTTTTTAGTACTGCGTTAATTTATGGTCAATTTTTTTCCAAAAAAACCCTTTTGAAGTTTTAGAATCGTTCCTGCTTTTTTCCAAGTAGTCAGATGAGTAGAAAGTATATTTTTCAACCCAGATTATCATTTCCAGTCAAGATTTAAACTTTGTTTAAAATATATAAAATATAGGTCATTTGAAAGCCCTGGAGTTGTATTTTTCAATATGGGTTTACTTTTGGAAATTGGATATTAGGTTTTAGGTTTTAGGAATTTTGTCAAAATACCATAATATGGTAGTGCACTGAAATGTTAACAAAGGTGAATTTACATGTGTTTTTAATTTCAAAGACCTTTTTGACAAAATTTTAAGTTCTTTAAGAGTCTAGGACCTAATTTATCTTTTTCAAGTTTTTCGGCCAAAAGAAGGGATTTTGCCAAAAATCTATGACTTGACCAATTTTTATGTTTAATAGCTCGTTGGAAACATAAGGGAGAGAGTCAATAACAAATTTACAATTAGATTCAAAGTTTTGCAAATTTTTCAAGAGTGCATGACTCGATTTATCGTTACCCAGTTTAGACTTTTGGGCCAAAATGACGAATTTTATTTAAAACTGATTCTTGGACAGATTTTAATGTTTAATAACATGTTGGAAGCGTATAAAATGAAAGAACTATTTTGCATTAAAAAAAAAGTCAATTTTTGATGTTTATTATGTTTATTTATGTATTTTTTTTTTTTTTTTTTTTGATTGATTGAAAAATATCAAAGCTGTTTCCTATAAAATCGAAATAAAACTAATTACTTTCAGAAAAATTTTATTTTCATTAAAAAACACCTTTCCCATAAAATTTTTAAAATCATAACTACAGTATCATATTTTCCATCGTTAAATTATTAAAGGTGTGAAATTTCATGAAAACTCGTAATTCAAACCCCAATCTATCCTATGTGACAATACCAGCATTCAACTCACTTAACTAAACACTTTGAATGATCACTCATGAGTTTTGTAGTAACCGAATTAAAATACATCAAAATATTTTATGGAATGGAAAAAATCAAGAGCGATTCTATCAAATAGGTATGTGACCAAAAAAAGTTTAAAAAAAGGCAGATACATCGTATAAAAAGTTATAAGATTCCCACTAATTTTTCTTGTCTGAATAAGGATATTTATTTTAACTAACAGTTTACTTAAATTATCAGGTCAATCTTACTGAAATTTTTTTTAAGAAGTTACCTGTAATATTGTTGACAATTTTAGCTGAACGGAAGCCTCCTTTGTTCAACATGAACGCGATGAGTGCATTATATCATATTGCACAAAATGATCCTCCTAAATTAACTTCATCTGAATGGTATGTTTACTTAAATCTATTCCATTAAGCAGTTAAATTCCCATGAGAGGTAAATATATAAATATAAACTCCCAAGACAATATAAATATTGTGAACTGATTTATTTGCCACTTGAAAGATAGTTAAAAAATGTGCGTAATCATCTGAATTTCAACAAAGTTTTGTATAACAATAATTTCATGATTTAAGGAGAAAACGAAAAAAAGAAAATACCCATAATTTAATTTTAAGATTCTTCCAATCATTTGACGGGTGGGAATATTTTTCAATGTTTTTGCTTCCAAGAGTCACAAGGGCTTTTTTTGTATTGTTCACGTAAAGATAATCTATTTAAAATCTCTTTGAAGGTTTTAACATTTATTAGTCATCATTCTTGTGAGCCTGTTACATTTCTTTCAAGTGGGTTAAAAAAAAACTGTTCAAAAGTTTTGTATGACCATAATGGCAAGAGGGTGTCAGTTTTATTTTGTAGAAGAATTTCTTGTTTTTTTGCAATTGTGGTCATTTTAAGCCTAAAAATGAGTTAGCATACCATAAGGCACTTATCTTACTCATGTGGACACAAAGTGTTTGGCAAAGCTGCTTATTAGCAAAAACCATGAAAAATTTTAAATCAACTATTTATCATACTTTGGCATATCAACTTTCTTGAATACATTCTTTAACAGGGACAAGTATAAATATCTTTAAAAAATATAATTTGTATGCCTTCAACACAAATTAAAAGCTATAGGTTTTTAGTCTTTTAAAGCTTCTAACATATCCCATTAGGTATTATTCAAATGGCTTTGATTTTTTTATGTGCTTTAAATACAGTTATTTCCATTGAAGCTACGATCATTTAATTTTTTGTTTGTGTCTTTCCATAGTCATTTATCCAGGATTCTCTACGGGGCAATGAAAAAATTTGCCTTGTGGCAATAGTATAATCCTAATATTGATTTTAGATTGCTTTAAATCCAATGATTGATTATGGGTCAATTGTCAATTAAAAATTGTGGATAATGAATGGCAGGGTTTATTCAAGATTGTACTTCGCTTCTAACCCTGCCAATACCTGAAAATTCTCTTTATTTTAATTACATGTCTGCGTTGATTTCTTAGTGTATTTTTCATAAAGTTGAACCTAATACCTTCTTTTAAGTCCTTTATTGAAGATTATAATTTTTATTTCAGGTCAAATGACTTTAAAGATTTTGTTGCGAAATGTCTTGCAAAACTTCCTGCAGATCGACCGAGTGCTGCAGCTCTATTGAAGGTATTTGTTTTATGCAGGAGGCTTGACTGAGTAATGACGAAAAAGTGTTTGACTAAGGCTGTGATCTAGATTTTGCATTTTAAACATTGTTTACCCTTTACCTTTTGAATAAGTTATATAAAAAAATATGTAATTACCATTAAATTTCAGTTTTTTATGGTACAAAATATATTAATTTGATTGCATGAAATTACTACTATAAAGTTTAATTTATTTAAAATTATTCTGTAGACAAATAATTTTGATTGTAGATAAAATTGAAGATTTCTCTTGCCAAAGTGGCATAATAAAATATAAATTCAACGAATCAGCATTATTTATTCTTTCTTGAAAAGCAAATTTTGAATGAATCATCAAATATAACTTATCTCGAAAAAGTTTAAAATGTTATTTTGTTAAATGTTTGCCTTGAATTCTACTTTGTTAATTTTTTGCTATAGAAAATAGTGCACACTGTTATTATTAGAGTGAGTTACTCATTATCTAAGAATTCTTGAAGCGCCTTGTAATATCCTTAAAACTTCTTTATTGAACATTTTGACGGGTCTCAGAAAAGTCGAAGGAGTGCTATACATTTACCCATGTTAGTCTATCTGTTTTTCTGCTTTTTTCTTTAAAATTTTATTCATTATTCATTTCTGAAGTTTTGTGCTGGTTTGTAGGATCATAAAAAAGTAATAGTTTTATTTTTCGAAAAAAAACTTTCATTACACCGGCCTATGTGCCAAAATGTCTAACTTGATTACAAAAATTGCATTTTAAAATATTTTTCAAGGAATTTTTTATCGATTTTGCTGAAATTTTGTTTGGTGTTCAATAATATTTATGATTGCTTGCTTGCTTGCTTCGCTTGCTTCGCTTGCTTCGCTTGCTTCGCTTGCTTCGCTTGCTTGCTTGCTTCGCTTGCTTCGCTTGCTTCGCTTGCTCGCTTGCTCGCTTGCTCGCTTGCTTCGCTTGCTTCGCTCGCTCGCCTGCTTGCCTGATTGCCTTCTTGCCTTCTTGCTTGCTTATGTTATGAACGGTAAATTTAATAGAATAGAATATAATATTTGCATTAATTACTTGAATAATTGCATCAGCATGAAACAGCATGTTGTAATTTTATATTTATTAAATATTTCATTTTATTAATATCATTACACACAAGCACACATTATTTATATGATCTTCTTAGGTCTGTGTTGTCTATTGGTGTTTGTAAAAGCGAAGATTTTAATTTGTTTTTTACATATTCACTTAAATTTTCTTATATTCTTAACATTTTATAGGTGGGATGATTAATATCTTTTAACAATTGAAATATTGACTTGAATCTAGATTATAGGCAACACATTATCTATCAAATGCTGAAAGTAAAACAAAATTTTTGCAAAGGTGGAAAAGGAAGCTTCAAATTTTTCCCTTTTTTAAGAAATGCATAGTGACAACACATTTACATAGGTCATATGGATGATAATAAATATATGGGAATGAAATATGAAAATAGAAAACGACTGTTTTTGTATGCAAGTTCTATAATTTCTGCCCCTTTTAGTTGTTATGGTTATACGGTTTTGAAAATTTTGGCCCTTCTGTTATTATTTTTTCTTTAATGAATGGGTCAAAGTGATTAATTTCAGAAATGAGAAATTTATATGAATGTTTTCTTAATATTATCTGAAACAATCCCTTTATACTTTGTAAATAATAGGTCTTTTTTTTATTCACTCCCAATGCAGTGATTAAGCATCGGTTGATTTCATTGGTAATTGTTTTGCTTATTTGACCAATTTTATTTATTTCTGAGTTAAAGAGAAGTTGGTGTCGTAAGTGAAATTATTTTCTTGATCTTGTAACAAATTTTTGCAGAGCTTATTTGTATTTGAATCATTGTTTGATTGGTTTTCTTAACTGACTTGTTTTGGTGAGTTGTTTTTGAAAATATATATATATTTTTTTATTTATATTTATTTTTTATTGTTGGATTTTTCTTCAAGCTAATCAGTCAAAAAATGAATTACGATCTCGCAGTTTATTAGCAAATAATTGTAATAAAATATTAATAATGATTACAGTACAGTATATTAGCGCTAATATGTTAACCAGCAAGTTAGTAATATACACATAGATAGATATATTTAAACTTAAATCTATTCAAATTGTCAAATGTTGCAAAGCAAGTATATTTTTTGATGAAACACATTTTGATTTCATATATAGATTTTGTTCCGATCAGCATTACAATGATACCTTATTGGATTTTTACCATAATTTACACTTTTGAAGTTTGGCATAATCACTTTGTCTGTTATTGTTACGAGTATTATAGAAATGTGTGTCAGGACTTTTAATAAACATTCTGGAAAGATAATTTAATTTAATGTAAAGGTAATTAAGGTCCTAAAACTGAGGCCTGAGGAACACCTACATTTGACATTTTTAGAGCAGATTTAAACCCGTTTGTAGTGACTTTGTTTATTATTTTGTAAATATGATAAAATCATTAGAAGACTGTTTTGAAATAAAAATGGCATAATCCACTGTATCAAAGGCTTTTTGAAAACCTAAGAAAACACCACTTGCTTAATTACATAATTATCAGAGTCTAATGCTATGAATGAAATGCAAGACATTCGGAAATATATCAGTGGAAAATGGCAAATTATGTAAATTAACTAAAAGCCATATATATTATTATAAACCTCACAAAAAGTGCAGGAAAAATCATGTGTACAATTTTCTGGGATAGTTATGATAATTTGCTGCTAAAAAGCCAATTTTAAAAACTCAACGATTCATTTTTCAAAATTGCCTTTTTTGATAAAATGGTTTGCTTGCATTAAAATCTTGTATTTTAATGAAAGTGTTTATAAAACTATGTTTTTTTATTTACTATGTTTCTTTATTTAGGAATCCTTTATATCACGCAACAGACCTAAGAATACTCTAACGTTATTAATAGAAAGGACTAAGAATGCTGTGAGGTCATTAGATAAAGAAAATTATAATAGAGTTAAAATAATGATGGCAGATGTTGAAGATGGGATGTCACAAGAAAATACACCTACTAAAAAAAGAGATATATCTGTATATGGTATGCAAGATGGACGAACATCTTCAACAATGGAATTAGTATGTATTTATTTCTATCTGAGAATGGTCTTTATTTGTTTGTTTAAAGCAAAGCTAGGTTTGAAAACTAGAGTATAATATTAAATAACAAGTAGTATACTTGAAATCACCCTATAAAGCTTTTTGAGATTAATGTCAGATAAGTTAACAATTAGCTTGATTAAATTAAAAAAATAATGAAATTATCATTATGGCAATGATATGTTTCTTTAAAAAAATTAGACTTGTGTGGCTATAAAACCAACTGATCTATCTGGCTTTTATAATTAATAATTTATTATTTATAATTTTATAATTTTGGCATTTTGATCGTTTTAAAAATTTTTACAAAAATTATCGGTGTTCCCAAAACCATTACCCTTTTTTTTTTTCTTTTTTTTTTAAAGGAATACTATTTACAATAATGTAATTGTATTAGCAATTTTAAAAAGATTTTTAGATGGAGCAGACAAACCTAATATCAACTTTTTAAAATTTTATTCGTGGCTACAAAATTCTTTGCGTTGTAAGTATGATGATTTCCATTCGCAAGAGAAATCTGTTCATTCTAAAAATCTTCATCCTCGACTTCTTAAATACATTTCCTTTTGTGTGTCCTTCATGCAAAATCTCCGATATTGGTCGATAGATTTTCCTGAATCTTTGAAGAATGGTTCTAGTTCATAACAGCTCCAGATGATATTTTTCCTCTCGAGAATTTAATTTCCTAACAATAGTTTTGTTAAAGGCTTTTTAAACAAATTTACAGAAATGAGAAATTTTAAATATTTGAATTTTTATATAAAGTTTTGTGGAGAAAACCATTTGGATTTGCTTTGTATATTTCCAACTATCTGCCTCTTTAAATTTTTTTTGTCATATTTCAGCTGACTTTGTAATGATTATTCATGTCTTGGGCAAGCTCATAAACTAACAAATATTTTTTTTTTTCATTTATGCAATAGTTCAGTGTCTTGATACGTAATTTTAAATGAGCTTAGTCTTAATCTGGGGGAAATTCTTTATGTTTTTTTTGTCTCATAGAATAACTTTTTTTCAGTAGATCTTGTTTAGATTAAAATCATAGACAGCATTTATAGATTTATATGATTGCCTAGTCTATGTATCCATACTCACAATTAAAATAAAGCTTCAATTTTTTTTAGAATCAGCAGGCAGAAGTTCACAGTTATAAGTTAACTTTACTTGTATAATATGGTTTATTTTTTAGGAGGTAAAGCAGATGAGCCTCACTAGTCAAGATAGCTATATGAGTGACACATCACCTACTGCTAGCACTGAAGATATTTCAAGTCCATCTTCTGCTTTGGACACTCCAATATTTTTTAATAAAGTATTATATTCATATTAGTCTATTTAAAAGTATGTCTCAAATTATCATTTTGAATTTGTTAGCTACATAGATTTGAATTAGCTGAAATAGGCAATTTTAATTTTATTTTATACCCATTTAATCACTTGAAATACAAGGGTTGCAGTTTTACTTATGGGCTAGTTTATATGTATGGATATATTGCTAGGAGTAGTAAATATACGTGGGGTTAAATATGTGTTGGGATCTAACTAGCTATAGTAAAAAAATGTTATTTTCTTTTTTCTTTTTATTTTGTGTTTTACACAATAAGACCAAATTCTTTGTGATGTCATCAAGCTAACTTTACTTTCACTTTTTTCACAAAAATTTTCATATCTTTAGAATGAAAAGACAAAATACTCTATGTTGGAAGGACTTTAATTTGAGCTAAAAGTGTAAAAACATCTGGAAATCTTTTACTTACATGGCCTAAAAAATGAAAAATCTTTATGTGCCAATCAACATATGTTTGGTAAATTCAAGGGGAAAATCCAATAGGCTATTAGGTTATATTGTTCTTTGATTATATTCCTTAGCTACCCTCTCTGCTTTCAGTATTTTTGCCATCAAGCATTGAAGAAGAAAAACAATTAAATTAGATTAGGTTCAGAAGATTAGGCTTCTTGTTTGTAAAAAAGTACCAAACATAGAATCAGAATTTTAATGAGCGAGAATGGCGTTGGTACTGTATTGATTACAAGAAAATGTGACATTCTGAGATTCTCTCAGGCAATCCCACTTTAGTGTGAGCATCTCAAACAATCATTGTCTTCATGAATTTAAAAAAATTGAAAGATTTGTTTTCTGTTGATTAATAGCAAAGTTCTTTCTCGTAAAAATATTTACGGAATGACCTGTAAGAAAAATTTCTACAAACTCAAAAACGATTTTGCCTTTCAAAGCTTGTTTTCGGAGATGGTGAAAACTTGAAATTTAAGCAAGAAGCTATATATAGCCTTTAATGAAAATATATATAATTAAATAAAATCTATATTGTTTCAGCCTTCTTCAGAGAAGCAAAATGAAGATCGCTTCTCAACATTACGACCTGCACAATTTGTAGCTCGGCAATTACAAGAACATCAAGGCTCAGATGCTTATAGAGAACAGCTGCAAGTTTATAAAAGGTGAAAATTTTTACATGCTAACTTAATATGATTTCCTAATAAGTTATCATATTTAATATGATTATAAAGTAATATGATTATAAAGTAAAATATTTCACATATTTATAAATATAGACTCATTTGTCAATATTAAAGATATTTGCTACACAAAAGGATAATTCAAATTAAGTTAATACTTTTGAATTACTACTCTTCCCTATCTAATAAGCATCCACGTTGGAATAAGCATCCACCCTGGGAATTTTGCAAAAAGTTAATTAGTGTCCACCCGAAATTGTCTCTAGAAAAAGTTTTTTTAGATTCTGGGGTGAGTTGCGTCAACCTACCCTGGTTTTTTAAATGTCATGGTTTCTTGATTGTTGTTTGAATGAGAGAGAGAGGGGTGGTGATGGAATAAATATGTCTAAATATGTAATAATTATGATAAAATAGATATGTCTGACATGAACTAATGAGCAAATAGTAAGAAAAATCTGTTACAAATATGCCTTTCAAAAATCTTTAAGTACCATAACGTTACAAAATTATGGTACTATTGTTTGCACATAGGGCATTCAAGCCATTTGTAATAATCATGTTATTGATACTGCTCCATGCATTTACACATTTGTTGTCATCTTTTGGATCTATCACAGCAGGCACACATCACTCATCAATAACTTTTGCAGTAATCGTTTTTCAATAACCTCATTGCCAACTCCATTATCATCTTGACTTATCGGCTTCAATGTTTGCCTCTATTTTGATAATACTTTGTTTTGATTACAAGTGTAGTTAACCTTGGTGAAGATTCATTATCTTTAATGCACTTTAAATAGCATCAAAAAGTTTTGCGTCTTTCAAAATCTCTGTATCATGACGTCTTTGGGAAAGTTTTGAAAGTGCAGCTTTAACAAACCAACAGGTTTCACTTCCAGGATTATCTCCTTCAACTGTAGTACCAACTCTATTATCCTCTTCCCCCAAATGCGTGCCGTCGAAATGTATTATTTGTATTTTTATTATCATTGTCATCCAAAATTTGAAAACTTTCATCATCTAGAGCTTTGTCTTTCGAAGGCTTAGCTTTTTTAACTCTCTTCGGTGAAGTTATTGTTTTCATTAATTCCTTGGTGGTTTTAAGAGGTTTTCAGTAATCTTTCTCTGAGCTCAACCATAGTTTTGCAAACTAAATCAGGCTTTGTTCTTGTAATTTTCCTTTGAAAACAAATTCAGGCTAAAAATGATAGAGCTCCTCTGAAGCTAACTGCTTAAATGCCTTCACACGTTCTTAGGAGAACATGTAATTTTCTTTCACAAAGTGTTTTCACCTGTGAAAAAGACATAGTCTTTTGTAAACAGGATTCATTTTGGTGTAGTGGTATCTGGGCCCCATTTTATAAGTAAGTATTTATTCTGCCTTTTACAAAGATATATTTTAATAAACAAAAAAATTAATACATTAAAGGCAAGGATAGGCACAAAAATTGTCTGTTATGACAATATTTCCATTGTGATCTCGCGATACAATACACAATAAGAAAAAAAATAGAAAAAATAAAAAATTGTAGTTAATTCCTTTAAACATTTGGTTTACAAACTTTATTAAGTGAACTCAGAAATAAATCTTTAATTTTATGCTTAAAAGTATTGTAGTTTTTATAGTTATTAATATA
>JAUZNK010098342.1:0-45871 GCA_035046665.1 Euphysa ruthae
GAATGCGATTATTTTATCAAAGTAATCACCCCCTTCCTTTTTTTACTAGTGGTTATGTGAGGTGATTTTTTGCCGAAAGTTATATTGTTATGAGTCAAATTTAAACAGAAGGGAGAGGCATATATAAGGATTTAATGTAATTTCTAGCGTTTTTACTAAAAAAAAAAAAAAACTTTTTTGATTTTCCTATATGAGTCATTTCTAAATAAAATAACACACTTATCCTACTCCTAAAAATTTAAAAGTTTTTGGTATAACTAATATTGGAATTTAATTTTTTCATTACGAACTTTACAAAATAAGCCATATTCGAATCCTTGGCCGCAAGGCGATCCATTCTGTCCAAACGTACATTTGCACGTAACTCGTAAATTCGAAAAAATTTTTTGTTTCAATTTTGTCTTCATTTCGAAAAAAACTTTGCTGTTTCCTCTTCCATTTCATAGCCTTCATTAAAACCTTCATCGCTAGACAAATACTCAAAATCAGTATCAGAATCAGCTTCGCTGGGGTTTAGCAAGTAATCTTCAAATATATTCCTATTTTAGCACAAATATCGTTTGTTTAGTTTTTCAGACTCACTGATAAAATCACATGCTGAGAATGACATTTTAAAATGGGTAACTTTTTAAATTGAGCTTAAATCTTAAGAAACTTTAATAAAATGAATCAATGTTTTGTTTTAAACCTAAAAAAAAAGCCAAAAGTAATTTTCGTGGAAAAAATCATATAAAGATTTTGTTCAACGATAGTGAGAATGCTATAAGAAAAATTTTCAGGCTTAAAACAAACGTTAGGAAATTTTTCACTTTATTTAGGTATTATTCACTTCGCTATCAGTATTTATAATTTGCAAATAATAATTTAATGAGTTCACCCGAGAGTAAAAAAACGTTATTTATTAAAATTTTCATGCCATAAAAATAAGCATAGAAATAAAATTTTGCTAAAAAAAAATGGAGAGAAAAAAAAAAAACAGCGTAGTAACAACTTTATTTTGTTTTCAAAACACTTCGTCCAGAAGCAGGCATTGAGCTAACTTTATTATAAAACGAGTGAACAAAAAGTGTATAATAAAGAATATTGAAGTCTACAAAAAAAGAAAAGTTTTTGCAATTCATACATTATAAAATGAAAACAAGGAAATATCAAACCTTTAGTAGTAGTGGTGCATTCAAACATAGACGCATTAGTTTCTATGAAGAATCACCATATAAAAGAAGTGTACCTAGATGGTTGTTAAAATGATTCGGATTATTGCACCGTTAATTCTTAAATTGTCAAAATGGATTATTTATTTTCTTATTTGTATCTATTTTTGTATATTTCAGATGTGTGGTTCATGGGAAATTCAAATGGTGGTTTTGAAAGTGCTATACAGACTTGTTCTCTCTCAGGTGGAAAACTTGCAACAATTAATAGTAATGCAGATTTATATGCTATAATGTCAGCATTACCAAACTTGTCATATGAAAATATTTCTTCTATATACTTGGATTTTAAGGATAGAGGGTGGGTTGATGATGTTCTTATAGATATTGCTTCTATTTTCAAAAATGGTCTCATACCAGTGGCAGGATGTGCATATCTAAATACCACTGATTATTTCTTGTACCCAATTGAATGCTTGGTTGAAGCTCAATTTTTATGTAAAGGTATCAAACTTTTTTACCGCAGTGTTAAATTATTGCTATTTTCTGTAACCCGGGCGTTTGCAAAATCAGGGAATAAACTTTTAATAGAAATTTGATAATAAACTGTTTGTTTTAATGCAAGTGGTGTGAAAAGATCATTTTTGTGGAAAACAGCATAAATTTCTGCTAAATGTAAATCCCCAGCATAAAAATTAAGTAAACTTGATAAATAGACGTTGTTATTTTATTTATTATTTAATGATTGTATTAATTAATATATACCATAATAAATACATTTTAAGACATAATATTTTAAATGGTACATGCATACATACATACACACACACACACACATACAAACATACGTACATACATGCGTACAAACATACGTACGTACATATATAAGTACATACGTACATACGTACATACATACGTGCATACATACGTACATACATACGTGCCTACATACGTATGTACATGCACACATACATACGTACATTAATGCACACATACATACGTACATACATGCATACATACATGCATGCATACACACATACACAAATACACAGATACACACATACATTTAAGAATGGCTGCCTCGTGTGAATTACACAAAATAAAAATTTTAAAATTTGTTTACTACTTATTTGATCGACAGTATGCCTTTTGCCATGTTTTTGGGGCTGCACAGGTGAAAATTTTGTTGAAATTTAATTTATTTTGTTATTATCTTAATGCTAATTTATTATAGGATACTCCAATTTGAATACCTCAATGAAATCCTTTAACTTTAAATTAATTTTATCTTAAAGGAAAAAATTCGTAAACTTCAGTACGAAAGTTGATTTTGTTTTGTAAGATGAAGGATTATAAATTGCACCTTTTCCAGCTTTCTTAATTAATTTTCCATATAACTTTACTAATTTTTTTTTTTTTTTTTTTTGATTTATTTACTTTTATTTTCGTTTTGCATTTGGAAACTTTTTTTACTTTTCTGGGAATCTAATAATCAGTAACGCTTGTTTTATAATGATATATCATATCTTATGAACCAATTTCAATTTTATTTTTGCTATCAAATTATTTTTATGCACTCAGCGTTTCATTGTTTTCAAAATAGCCCTGAGAACCCACATTGATAATTTTCTGGTAATCCTTTTGAATTTCAGGTCATCTAAATTATTTTTTATATTTTTGTTTGAATTTGCTAACTAGAAATGACACTGTTTTGAATATAATTTTTAGCAAATGGATATCTTTCCCAGCAAACATTTTTACCTAAAACTGTTTTATCAATCACACAAATATGCATTGAATATCCTATTAAAAAGATACATACCATTGGTGATAGTTTCAATTCTAGTATTGTCTTTTTGTTTGATGACATTACCATCAATGGAGATATATCATCTGCTTACGTTGTGCTAGATGCTAACATTACTTCTACTCTGCATATGCACATTGCTATACTTTGTGGAAATTTTCATTGTTCATATTTTGATCGAATGCAATCTTCGTACTTTGATTTGCCTAGTTCAGTAGAATGGCTAAGTGATGACATTGTATCTCCTGATATTAGCAGTTTATTTAAAACAATGAATGGAAGCAATCTTGGACTTATGTTGTCTTGGGAAGAAATTGCAGCAAGTTTTGACATAGAATATCTTTCCCTTGTTATCAACTACTATCCAAGTAGTGGTATGTATATGTTCACATGTAGTTTACGTTAAATACCAAAAAATATTTTTTGGCTACAGTTTCATTGCCTCAAAAATTTTTGACTTGTTGGCAGTTATGCAGATGGTTATTAGGAAAAATATTTTTTGCTTCAATTTGGTAGGAGAGAATTTATTTTCTTAAAAATAAAAGTGTTATTTAAAAAAATTTTGTTTACATGAAGTCAAGAAGTATTATTCATTCAAATGCCTTAATTATTTATACAAAAGATAATCATATTTTATAAAAAGATCAAAATTTGCATGAAAAAATATACCGAAAATTAAAAGTTTACAACTTCTAAGTCTTTCAATCCAAAATAAATAATCAGATTTTTAATCTAAAAAAGTACTTATTTTTTTCAAAAATGTAGCTTACTCTATTGTAACAAAGGATTTTTGTGAGTCTGAGAATCATTCCAGTTGGTAATCAAAATTCTCAAACCCTTTCTGTATTGTTCAAATAGATAAGTTGATGTAATGCTTAGTATGATATTGGCCCATAATTTTTAAAATCTATACCTTGAAATTATGGCCTCTAGTATCAAGGGTTATATAAAAATTTTTTCAGCTTACAGTTGTTGTAAAGTTGTTTTTATTTTAGAAAAATACCTGTTGTTTAAATATGAAGCAGGTTCTGTATCTCACAAATTGTTCACTACTGATGCATTTATGTCAGGAACTCAAAAGATATCATTTCAGTACTTAATTACAGAGAATTGTTCTGGTGTACTATATGTATGGTTGATTGACGAAAAAAACAATATCCCTGCAAAGCTTGTGTTTATGAAAGGAGCAGATACAAGTAATAAATGGAAAAATGAAACAATTTTTTTAGATGACGCTTTTAAAGAGAGAGATTTTAAGGTATGGTAATATTTTTATTTTTCACCTAAATTTTTAAATACTTGGCTTTGACATATTGTTAAAAACAAATATTGCTGTGATTTTAATTTAATCAAATATTTTTAATGTTTATAACCTTTGTTCCCCCTTTGTTTATTTAGAAATTTAGGATAAATATACAACTTTGATTCTTTGAGGTTCATTCCAGTTAGTAATCCAAACCCTCAAACTTTTTCTGTATTATTCAAATAGAAAAGACGAAGATGTGGAATGACTACTTTGAAAACATGTTTAGAATTCGGAAAAATTTTCAGTCTGTTGACAATTTTTTAAATTTATTTGAAGTATTGGCTAATAGTTTTTTTAATCTGTACTTTGTAATTATGGCTTTTAGTATCAAAGTTTGAGAAGCTCAAATATTAAATTAAATCCTTTAGATATTTCCTATCTACGATTACCATAATTAAGTTTGCTATAGAAATGGTTGAGTAGCTTTTTTAGAAAAATAGTTGCTTTTTTACTTATCAAGCAGATTTTTGTTGTAGTTTTTTAAAGATTTATTTAAGTTCTATAACTAAGGAACTTTTGTAAAACTTCTACCACATGTAAAATTGTATTAAATTTTACTGCTTAAAATTTTGGATAATTATTTGTTTACTTATAGTTTAAACTTCTTGACTTCCAGTCAATCTTTATTTAATTTACATAGATTTAAAATGTGAAAATAGGTCAGATCAGCCAAATTTTTATTAAATCCTATAGTGGTGATTTTTAGACTCTGCTTGAGCCCTAAAATTCACCTATGCTTACCTGTTTATAAAACTAGTCCTATGAGTTTAGTGATGTTTGTTCGTCTGTCCTTGCTAAATTTTAATGCCTGTTCATTAGTTTTTCTAATTTTTCACATGAAGTTAACGGTAGACATGCCATATATAACTACTTGACAAGGCTGAAAAAAAATTTTGATTAAGTAGAATTTTTTTTGACCAAAACTCTGGGTTTTTTTATTTTTCTCTGTCTCTGCTCATTTTTTTTTTTTTTTTTGCATAAATTATATTAAATTATGCATAAAAAATAAAATTTTGCATAAGCTATGTTTAAAGTTCAAAAACAAATAGTCTCCTTAGTCTGATTTTGATTTAGAATTATAAGTAATTATAAATATTATTTATAATAAAATGTTATTAATAGTTTGTGCATATAAATATATTTTTAAAGAATTACTAGTTCAAAGAGCTAATGCTAATTAACGAGATGCCATATAATTAACAAACACCCTAAAAAGTATAATGAAATAGTCGGTCTTAAATTTATTTAGGAATAAACCAAAGACTAAACTCTGATAGATGGCTCCAAATTGTTATATAACTTTGAAAAAATGATTTTATGTTATCACTGACCTTACCTTTACTGATTATTCTTATTTAAAACAAGTTAGCATTAGTTTGGTTTCAGTATTATTTAATTCATTTGTTTTTATTGTTTTGTTGCAATTTTTTTATTTGTTAGTCATCCTTTTGGTTATTTTAGGTTAGATTTATATCACATCAATGGTCACCTGGTAAGATCGGTATCTATTCAATACGTGGTTATAAGCAACTTTCAGAGTATGAGTCAACACTTACAAGTACAGTCAAATTCCCTTATGATGGTTAGTATCTTAGCTTTTGATATTAAAGCATGTCATTTTAAATTTCTTTAAAGCTGTTTCATTAAGTCTCTTACATTTTTCATGCTCTCAAAAAACCATTAAGTGCACCTTTTGACCTGAATGGTCATCAAATTAGATGTAAAAATGGATTTTTTCAGAAAGATATGATTTTATTTGGCTTTTCCAAATTTTTTTTACAAACAGGTATTTATTTATTGCTATTTTGACTTACTAGCCATTTTAAAAATTCCCTATGACCCCTATGAGCCAATTTTACATACGTTTGAATTATGCTCAGATTATGCTTTGATATTAAAATATATAAAAAGAAGATACTAATAACGTGGCTTTTAGCTTAACACAAATTTTTGACAGGAAACCAGGTCTTTGTCCTTTATCTTCACTTTTTTCTTTCCATTTAAAAACCCTTAGTATCCAGTGTTGCTTTAGTCCTTCGTATTTTATGCTCTTTTAAGAATTAAAACAGCGATTAAAGGTGAAGTACATTGTAAAAAAAATAATTGCACTGTTCTAGGCTAGATTCAATGTCATCAGGAGTTAAATAAATAATTTAGCTTGGACTGAATTAGTGATCAAATTAAATTGATAAAATTTTAAGCAAATTTTTTTAAGGATTTTAGGAGTCTTTATTGCAGTATATTATTTATCTGATGCTTAAATCAGAATGTCAGAAAGTTTTCCTAGATTTTTATCATTATTTAAAAACTGATGCATGTTTTACTTTAGCTAATAAAAGTACCTATTTTGAATATACTTTGAAAGAGAAAAGGTTATGTTGTTGGTTTTTTAACTTTTTGAAACATCTGTCCAGGATTAAACAATTTTAAAACAAATCGCTTTTTTTAATTGAGTGAAAATAAGTAAATGAATCTTAGTAGAGTTTGATTAGTCCTATTTCAGTTTAATATATTCAGTTTTTTAACAGTATTGCAAAAGTATGACAATTAGCTCAAAATCTTTATAGCTATATATCATTTTTTTAAATGCCAGTGTAAATATAAATATAAATTAAATATAAATTTCATAATTATAACTCTTATTCAGGTTTTCCGAATTTTCGAAATATTGAATTTTTGTTTTAAAACACATATTTAAAAATAATATAATATATAAAAAACATATTTTTAAAACATTATACCTATGATATTTGCTCAGTCTTTGAGCAAAATATTTATAAAACAAAATAAATGAATTTTAATGATGTCACCAGACTCATCTGACTAAGCTATTTTGTTATTTATAGATATCTCTAACCGTGAAGTTTTTTTCAAAATGCTAGCAAATACTGAACCTTTGATATTACTGCCACTGTCTAAAAAATCCTTTAATGAAACATTATGGCAAAATTATGATATACCTGAAGAAATGATATCTTGGTCAGATAACAAATTTGGTTTTCCAGAGAGCTCTTTTAAGTTTAACAAGGAGCCAGCTGTTAATGAAAAGCTTCATTACAAACACCCAGAAGCCGCAACAAGGACAATTACATCTTTTACTTTTGCCATTCACGTATTATTATTAAATCATTCTGAATTGTTCTTTACAATGGGATATATTTCAAATTATTTGAGCTGTGGGACGAACGCGTTGAATGTTTTAACATTATGGTAAGTAGGAACTTTTTCCTCACTATTTCCAAATTAAATTTTTAATGTTAACAGTTATTTAACAAATTATTTAAATAGGACAAAACCATCAAAAACTTTAAAGACTATTTTAAAGAATAGCTCAATGGGATCTCTAAACTACGTAAAAACTTAAAATTCTTAGAAAATCCAAGTATAAGGATAACTGCTGCCAAAACAGATTAATTTACAACATAAGATTTATGTAAGAATTATATTTTTAAATTAATTTTTAAAAATTAATTTTATAACTAATTAAAGACAAATATTTATTTTTAAAGATATCGGGTTTAAATCATGCAAAGCTTTTGTAAATCTACTTAATTGTGAAATATATAAACGTTAGATTTTTATTCCTGTTTAGGAACGTGCCAAATTTATTAAAGAAATAAATGTTTTGACTTTGATATTATTAGTACTCTCTAATCATTGCTCTAACTACTCTGATTACCAAAATATAATATGTGTCATTTTTAAATCTAAGGGGTTAAATTTCATTGTGCAGCTTTTTCTTAAATTTAATTTTCCAAAATAGCTAAATAACCATGTGAATATATTTAATCATAATTTGTAAATAATATTTATTATTTATTTAAATATTATTTGAGACACTCCTTTCCAATGTATTTTAGGACTCAAAGTGGAAAGTTGCTTTCGTCTAGCATTCTTCCATTGAACAAATGGCTATTTATTGTGATTGTTTTTGATGGTAAATTCAGCATATATGTTGATCATGTAAGTATGTTTTAAGGATTAATAACCAGGGAAAATTAATCTTTTTTATGCTGCGAAATATTTTTTTTAATCAGACTGTTACATCAAAATTAATAATTTTTTTACATTCCCACTCTGAGTCTTTATCAAGTCTCCTGGTCTTTTTTTTAAGTCAAAGATAACTGACAAAAAGAAATTTATTTTCGTCCAATATTTTTCTTTTTGAGCATTTTTTTGTCGCTTAAATTTTAAAAACTGTTTTAAGATTTTTTATTTAAGCATTGTTGGTGGAATAGGATAATAGATTTTTTGGTTAGTGGGTTCGTCACTCTGCAAAACACAGTTTTATTTCGATCTTATTTTAATTTTTTTAATATGTTTAACATTAAATCAGAGAGATATTCTAGATATTCACAATATTAAGAATTAGCTGATCTACATACAATACAAAAAACACTTTGAAGTCTTTTTCTTGTATTGTTTCTTATGGCAAGCTCCTCTAATAAAAATTTTAATTTTTAAGGTAATGTAATGTTAATGCAATTTTTAAAATATTATCAATCGATATATCAATATGTATTTACATTTACTGTAACAATAGTTATTTATGTAGCAATAGATATTTAAGGAATAGTGAAACAATATATCAATAATAACAATCCCTTGCACTGCTTTTTCATTATAGTTCTATTTATGTTTAGCTTTTTAGTAAGATTTAACCAAAGTTTTTTAAGATATTTTTGGACGCCATAATAAATAACACAAAAAATAAAAATTGGCCAAAATTTAGCACCAAAAAACATTTTGGAAAAAAAAAGTTTCTTAATTAATATATTAATAAATATTCTTGGAGTAATAATATTTTTCAGCAAAATTAGAAATTTTTCATTATTTTATGAAGATTTTTGACGATAAAAAGGTCTCGGATGATATTTGTTTTTATTTTGAATAAATAAAAATAAACAGCAAATATCCTTTAAAATCACATCCGTCTATCTGCATGTTGTTGCACACTTTACCACAAAACCCATTGTTGAATAATGTTGATTTTTTTGCGCAATATATTTAAGTCATAAGCATGTAGGTATTTTATTTATTTATTTTTTTTTTTTTTTCTTGTTGTCTTACGACAGCATCATAGCTTTTTAGTGAAATTGCAGCAAAATGTCTTTAGGTAGTTTTTCAAATTTCAAACATTTTTGGTGTTAAATGTTTAATGTTATTGGAAAATTACATTTTAAAAATTTCAGCAAAATGATACCGATATTTGCTCATGATAGCATCTATTTAAATTATATGTGAAGTTATTTTTAATCGGTTGGCCTGTAGCAATTGTAATTTTTTAAATAAGCTTACGTTTTCATTTTAATTTAAATTTTCACTAATTTTCAGAATTGAGTCACTAGATGATAAATATTATAATATGAGGGACTAGTTTGAGTAATACAGCCATTTGTAAAAATTTTTTGTTGATTTTACAAAACCTTTTTGTAGAAAACTGTGATAAATCTAATGTATTGATATAAATCAAAGCGTTTAGTGACTTAAAAGATAAAAATAGATGACACAAATGGATTATATTCCCTTTGAAATGCAAGTGTTTGCACCAGGTCCTAATATATATGTATAAACTTTTTAATGAAGAATGATTCTCATTTCTTTATAAATTTTAATAGTTTCAAAATATATTTAAAGGTATTGCAAGTTAACACAGATGATACCCATACGGGATACATCCCTACAAATGCAGAGGTTTCTTTTACTCTTTCACCTGAACCTACGATTTATGTTAAAGGGTTGCGTTCTTGTCTTCAATTTTATGATGTGGTTTTGAGTAATGACCAAATGAAAACTATAGAACTTTGTCCTGACATCAACAGTATGTAAAAAATTCTTTTTTTCTTAATCATTATGCTCTGCTTTCCTTTTGTTATATCTAAATTTTATGATAAATTTTCCTAAAAATTTTCAATTAATTTACTAATTACTTAAGTAGGTAAGTGAGTGAGTGGTTGAATGGGTAAGTAAGTTTGATTTTAGTTGCAATTATAAGTTTGAAAAAAAATTATATATAATTATGGTAATGACAATAACATGAAAATATATTTACAATAAAAAATTGGTGACAGAGATAACTTTATATTAATCGCCCATCAGGGGAAAGATTTTATATAAACAACATAAGCTAAGATGATTATTTGCTCTAGGTAAGATAGTTTTGACTTTTCACTTTTTTTTCTTTTAATTTGGTTTTAAATATTTTCAAGATTCTAAATGCTATTATTTATAATCAAAAACAAGCTTTTGAAATATCAACCATGTATGGAGATGATTTTTATCATTGATACATTATTCAGATTTGTCACTTTTGTTCAGTTGATTTATCCTTTTAAAGTGATTGGTTCTTCCTATGTGTTACCTTTTCTTTGTTTACAGAAAAATCAAAGGCGTTTATTTTGGACAGCTAGAAATTTAATTTTGAATGAATTTCTTATGTTTGTATATCAAGCGAAGCAAGTTAAATTGTGGATGAGTTTGAGCATTGGATATGTTCTTTTTTACCATTATTTAAATTCTTTAGAAATATCTGTATTTAGATTCTTAATTATTAGAGCATGCTTTTATGCCTAGATGACTTGATATGTCCATACGCTTGTGGAAATGGAGGTTATTGTGTTCCGTTTCAAAAAAAATGTGAGTGTGGCAAACTGTCTGGCATGCCATACATAGATCAAAACACATGCATGAGTTGTAAGTATTTATAATATGTGATTGTTTTTTCTTCAAGGTTAACTTATTTCCAGAAATCTAGGCAAATTTTATTTTATATAAAATATCTTGGATTTTTAATTTATAATAATCTTTCATGGAAACCTCATGTTAATGAAGTTTGTAAGAAACTTATTAGGTCTAATAGCATACTTTGTAATTTAAGACATTATGTTGATAATGTCACTCTTAGGTCTTTTTATTTTGCAATTTCTTAATCTTACTTATATTACTGCTGTCTGTCATGTCTGCGTTCAATGCATAAGCCATCACATTAATAAAATACTTTCACTTCAACGCTGCTCTATTATAATAATAAATTTTCAACTTTATCGTTCTGAGACTTCTGCTGCATTTTTAGAATTTCCCATTCCTACCTTTACTTCTATTGTCAAAACTGCTAATATTATGTTTGTTTATGACTCTACGAAATTATTACTTCTGTCTGCTATTTCCAACTTCTTTATTAAAAATCGCACGTTTCATGACTACTTGACGCGTCGGGCTGTTAATGGCAACCTTATCATTCCCAACTTTAATAGCGTTACGTATTTTAAGTATTCTGTTAAGTATCTATGTATTGCTGAATGGAATAAATCATTAAATTCTCTTGATAATATTTTTTCTAAAACATACAGTAAATAGAGGCTATAATTTTGTTACTTGAACTGAACAGAGTTTAGTTTTACAATTTGGTTAAAAAACTGTTAAATAATTGATAATCTTACGCCTTATATGGTAGTTTCTGTTTGTTTTGTATAGGCTATGGGGTACCGGCAGGTTGTGGGGGTTATTGTTCTTGTCGTTTTAATTTATAATTTATGCACTTTCAAGTTCTGTAATTTTGCATCCAGGATTTTTTGTTGTTGCTCACTAAGTATATATATACTTCCAATTAAATCCAATGGGTGTCACTCCTTTAATAATATATATATATATATATATATATATATATGTTATTGCTTGCTTGCTTGCTTGCTTGCTTGCTTGCTTGCTTGTTTGCTCGCTCGCTCGCTTGCTTGCTTGCTTGCTTGCTTGCAAGCAAGCATCTCAATTATGTAGAAATTTGAAAAAAAAATTGTATTATGAAAAAAACGAAAGTTTTAAAATTATGGCTTTTTGTCATGTTTCTAAGATTTATGTTTAACATTTAAAAAATGTAAATAGAAATTAAGATTTACAATAAGTGAATATATACAGGTCTAAGGCAAGCGATTACGTGCAAAACTTCAGAGGTGATGTACTTCAATGGTTTTCTGATTCTAATATTAAGACAGGGATAAAAATATGTTCAAAGAATCAAAAAGAATCAAAAATTTGTTTTTAAATTAAAGAATATATTTTTTTCCACAATCTCAATTGTTTTGTAAAGGATGTGGCATAGAGATATAATAGAAGTGGAATAAAGATAAGATATTTTCTCTTTCAACAAATCAAATCAGACTTTGAAAATTATTTCTGTGAGTTTCAGCGACTTATAAAATTGTAATTAATGTCAAAAATAGCCAGCCTAAAAGTATGATATAAAAACAGAAAAAAATACTGGCTTATTCTAGTTGCAAAGGTAGATTTATATAAAAGCAACAATGTATTTTTAATTACTAAGATGAAGAAAAAAAGTTTATAAAAATTTTCAATGATGGTACCAACGATGTAAGGAAACACAAAATTCTTCGTCAATGAAAAGAAATACTATATAATTGTGCTCTTTTTATAAAACACGTATATTTTTTTCCAAGAAAAACTTGTTTTACGTATATTTAATGGTCGTATACAAAAGTTAAACTTTTGAATATATAAACAATTGGTCTTTGTTTCGTGGAATAGATTAAATGAAATGAAAGGTACTATTTTTGTGAAAGTCAAATCTAAAAATTCTTAATTAATGTCTAATGAAATGTTTAATTTGTGTTACTGAGTTAAGATAATATGCCTTGTGATATTGATTTCTTTGAACTACTGCTCTATTTTCAACAAAAAAAGAGTTTACGAAAATAAAATTAGAAGTTTCTCTGTGAACTAAAAATTTCTTTGTTTGTATCAACTTTTATTGTCACTTCTGTGAGTATTTATTGCTTTGAGAGTGCACTTGTATGAATGCAATTTTAAACAAATACAGAGAAATATCCCAGAAAAGAAGAGTAATAAATGAAATTAATACACACAAATACAGAGAAATATCCCAGAAAAGGAGAGTAATAAATGAAATTAATACACACAAATTTTGATGATTTATCCATAAATAAAGATTTTTGTGTTGAAGCCTGGACAGTTTTGTTGTTAATCCTGCTTTTATACTCACAATAGCTGGTGTGTAATATGTGTTGTAAGAAGTGGGATTTCTCTTAAATGTTTTTAATATATAAACAGTATTTTCTATATAGTTATTGGTGCTCTGAGAATTGGGAAACACTTATAAAAGAAATTATTGTTAAATGAAAATTTTAAATATAAATAAAATATAAAACATACAAATATAAAAAGTATGTTTTTTTTATGTTTAAATTTCACTATTAAATTGTTTTAAATAGGGTTTTTTTAAAGCTAATATTTTAGATTGGTTTGTCCGCATTGTTATTATTTTATCTAAGTTTACCATGCTCTTAAATACCCTATTACACAGTGGAGGCTCTTATTGGAAGTGGGAGGCAGTCATGAATAATGAAACTTCCAATAACTTTTTATTTATCTGTTTAGGGTTCTCTCGCATACTTACATATCCTGAAGCCTTATGGTATGTTAGTTTTGACAGCAACGTATATAATGACACAGAGGGTTCCATTTCATCCATCAATTCCACTTTCATCAAATTTACAGCAAGTATAGTTAACTATGGTTTATGTGCGCTCAGCCAAAATGTTAACCTTAGTGAAATAAATGCATTTCGTGACAACTTGTTTAACATTTATTCTGAGTATTCACTTTCTGTTTGGATTCTTATCAATAAAGAAATTACTTCTGCAGACATTTATGTACTAGAATTTGATAATTTCATTTTAAAGTGTAACTTGTTTGAATATTTACCCCTTGGAACTCTACTCTGGAAATCACATAATTCAGTTTGTAACCTTAAGTTTTCATTACCTTATAAAACTTGGTTTTATTTTCATGTTGTGGCTGATTCAGCTAGAGTGATATTTTACATTAACGACGAGATATACTCCTCTGAAGATTTTAAATGTTATAATGAACAATTTGCTTACACTCTTGGGATTGTTCTTTATTCAGCAGTCTGTATTGATGAGCTATCTATATGGAATGTTATTAATCCACAGCCTGATCAAGTAAAGGGTCTTTATCAATTGAAAGATTTAGAGGATAGAACAGGTGAGCTAATGTTCTTCAGTAGTGTAGCACTTTAAGAATTGCTTGTTATAACTTTTTTTTGTGTCTAGGTCATAAAACTCGACATCAAGTATCTTGATATGATTTTTTAGTTTCTCAAAAACAACAATTGTTGTTTACAAATTAATTGTGTTCAAACTTTATATGAAGTTGTTAAAGGTATATATTTCATTATTCAACCTATATGACCACTCTTTGCATGGTTAGCCGCAAAAAAAATCAGCTAAATGAGCCTGATTTATCAAATAGAATTTTGGGGAATTGTAAAACTTAAGATTTGACCTAAAGAATCTCAAGGACCTTTCCCCTAAAAGATCAGAAAGATCTTGAAAAAATAGTTACTGTATTGATTTTGTTCAAAAAAGGTGATCAACTCTTACACTATTAAACTTTTGATTATGTTCCTATTGCATAAGAAATCCTTTATAAATATCCAGGTTGACAATAATAAAACTTTAATTTATAACTCATTATTTTTTAGACTAATAATTTTTATTGAAAGTTTAAAAGTCAATTATTTATCTCATAAGGCTTTTTTAACAATATAAACATCCTATGTTTAAAATTTTTGAGTTGTTTTGATTTGGTTTATAATCACCTTTTAGTAATATCCTTTATTTGTAAATTAGTTGAGTTCATATAGTAGGAACTATTAAAGAAAAATTTTTTAAATACCTTTTTTTTTAAAGTCTTTTACATAATTCTCATTAAATAAGTTTCCCCTCATTAAACAACTGCATTGAATATTTAATTTTTTGATAGATTGTCGAACAAGATTAGATTATTAGAAAAATATATATATATATTTATATTTCACTATACATATATATATTTCATTATGCATTATTCGCATACCCACCCAAAAATTCCTATAACCCTGCACCATTAAAAGTATACACCATACGCCCTTGATACACCATACGCCCTTGATACACCATACGCTCTTGATATTATAACTTCAAATGAAATTTTTTTTTACTAAATATTTGTTTTAAAGATTAGAGGTTATTGGATTTTTATTCCCTCGTGAGAAAGTTATTCCATTTATATTTATTTATTTGATAGTTTTTTTAGCAAGATTTGATATTTATAATCTTTGTAAGTAAAAATGAAAAATTTATAGGTTTTTGCTGTGCTTTTTCAATGATCTAATTAATACCCAAACTGACAATAAATTTATGATTATAGATTTACTTACTCACTTTGCACTTGCAGTACTCAAATTGAAACAACTCTTAAATTTTTTTTTTTTTTTTTTATAGTATTTTAATCATTGCTGCTATAATGGTTGATGTTTTTGTACAATGACTCCTGTTAAAGTTTATAGAATATGTCTGAAAATATACTTTTATTTAAGTCCAACTTATGCTATTATAAAAAACGAACATTAAACTGAGAATCATGGTGATTCACAAAAAAAAAATTTTTTTTTAAATTTTGCTAAAGTTTTCAAATTGCTGCGAAAGTAAAATATAAAGACAGTATAAATTTTTTCAAAAAGTTACGTAATTTCAGATTTAATTGTATTAATAATTAATTATTATTAGTATTATTTAATTATATATAAATATTCAAGATTAATATTTGAGAAAACTTATCACTGAGGAAAACAAGTAAAAACTTGCTATAATATCTTAGGAGCAATATACATTGTTTAATTTCTTATGATCTTTGCTACACCCAACCTCAACGCGACACTTTAACCTTAACAGTTAAAATATCATTGACAATAACAATAACAAAGACTATCTAAACTTTATTAGTTTTACTTTATAGTAAAATGTGAAAGAAACAGAAAATATCACAGTACTTAAGACTAAAGAATGTCTGAAAATTTTTTAATGTAAAATAATAGGTATAAATTTCGGGCAGCATATTATAGCAGGATTTAGATGTTGTATGTCTGTCCTCGTCCTGTTTCCCAAATTCGTAATGTATCTATATAAAAAAAAAAAGAAAATAGGTATAAATCAAATAATTTAATAAATTAACATTAAAATTAACATAAATTTCTAGCTCAACAACGCAACTTATTGAGATCAAACCTTTATGGCAGTAGATTTTGCAATAGATTCAATGTAAAAATTCCTAGAGAAATTGTTTGAGAATGTTAAACAATCGAACCTGCTTAGATTCAATGATTTCACTACCATTCATCAGCACAGATGGAAGAAAAGGTGCCTTAAAGTGTTTTATGGGAAGAATAATCATTTTAAAGCATTAAATTACACCAACCATTTCTCAACCCGATTTGTCAACAGTGCAAAGATCATTTTCCAAATTTTAAATCTTGTTAAAAGCATTGTTTGCTTTTCCTAAGAATGATTACAGAGTATCATCTGAATATATAACATGCTCTCAAATAATGCTTTCAGGCTTATCACTAACCAAAGTTAGAAAAAGAGTAGATTCCAGAACAGAGGGAAACCTTGAAGGACACCAAAGTTTGCAGAGTATCAATTCGAAAAGTGTCATTAAGGACCACTTTAATTTATCTGCTTGATAAAGAAGACTTATTGATATTCAAAACTTCACCAGAAACTCCATAAGACTTAATTTTATGGAGAAGTCCAGCATGCCAAGTTATCCAGAATTTTTTAATACTGGAACAACAGGTTCCAACTTTCAACAAGAGGGAAAACAGGAATTTAAAACCAGTTTTTTTTTTTTTTTTTTTTTTTGATTTACTTATCGTTCGACCAAATAACCTACAAGAAGAAAATAAATTTATCTAAATTTGTTAAATTGTTAATAAACTACTTTGGCTTGCAGTAATTATATACTAATGTATCTATGAATGCAGTGATTGAAGTTTGACCCTATAACTTATATCCAAAATGTTGTCGAAAACCATTAAAGACAGACAAAACTATTGAATGATTCTAGTTAAAGTGCTAGTACAACTGATAATGAGTACAAAATAAAAATAAAAAGACTTCTAATGGAAAGGCAACCAACCTAGTACTTGCTAATGGTTCATTAAGCAAGTGCTATGAGCTTAATTAATGTTTTGGGCAAAATTATACATGGCATTAACTATTTTTAATCTTGTGAAACAGAGTCAAAGTTAATTGAAATAAAAAATTTACGTCTATTGTTATCATTGTTTCAAAAAAGAAGAAAATGTTATTTATTGTTTTTAAAAATGAAGATTTTATTCTGAAGGAAAATCAAAAGCTACAGAACCATGGTTAAAGGTTGTATCAAACGCTTGAACTAAAAATTCATCGTGATCTGCGTAAATCAATTTTGTAGGCTGGTATATTGTTTTATTGCACATAGAAATTGTAAATTGTTACAATTTTAAAGATTTTCATTGGTTAATAACAAATAATTAGGAAAACTCAAACATAAAATTTTCATCAAAAACAAGAAACTGGTGTAGCTCAGTTGGCAAGGCATCGAGCTACGGGTCGAAAGGTTACAAGTTCAAGTTCGACTCCCACATCTGACGAAAATTTATCTTTCATTTTATCTTTTGAGTTTTTCAGCAAAATTTATAATAAAAGGAAATATTTGCTATATAATAAAATGCAGTACATTAAATAAGGGAACGGGAAAATTGATTCAAAGAGTGAAGCTTACTCTCCCAGAGTGCAACACCGTTTACCGTCTAGTTTAAGGTATATATATACACATATATTTATATATATATATATATATATAAATATATATATATATATTTAAATAAATATTTATATATATATATATATATATTTAGATAAATATATATATATATTTATGTTAAATTTTTACTGTTTTATTGAAATTTTTGGTTTTTAGTCTCGCCGTTTTCTTCTACCCAAAATATAACCAGAAATTCAGATATATTTTCTAAGGAATAGTTTTTGAATGTTTTATGGTGTGGTTATTAATTTATTTAATTCACCATGTTGAATATTTCCATTTTAAATGTAGTTATTTTTGTTCCAGATAATCCTGTGCTACCAAGAATATTTCTCAGGATCCTATCATATGATTATATGTGTTTGACTGAATCAATTAGGAGAGAAACTACAGAATACAATATTTTATCCAATAACTTTCAAGAAGCTGTAAGTTCCATACTAATAATTTACTGCATTACCTATAGTTTCATAAAGATTTTGTAATTTTGGGCCCAATTCTCGAAAATTGGGCTTTGCAAAATATCTTTGAAGACTTATTCACAAAGTAGAGTATACAAAATTTTTGAAAGCAAATGGCTGGTGTGCAGAAAACTTTTTAATTAAAAACTGGAAGTTTTTTAAATCATGTAGAAATTGCTGTTAATATGCAAAATTTTATGGCCTTTTACATTTGCACTCTAAGAATTCTCGTAAAAATTTTTTTTGTGAAAGTTTAATACTTTCAAGGGACTGAAAACTATAAAAAAAATTATCTTATATATTGCTTCTGTAGGAATAAACCATTTTAACTAACAAGTTTTTTTTTTCAGAAACTACCATTAAAAATTTAATAGTCAATAAATATTATTTGGATACAATCATTTACGGTAAAAAAGAATGAAGTAAAGTACTAGTTAATTGAAAAAGTTTTATGTGCGCTTTGAAAAATAAGCCTTGCATGGAACATTTTAAAATTAAACAAGATAAAGAATAACATTCCAAGTTAAAAAATATAATTATTTTTTTACCAATAGGTTACAAAACTATCTATAGACTATATATATATATATATATATATATTTTTTTTTTTTTTTTTCTGGACTCATATAAGGCTATTTTTATTTGGTGACTTTTTTGATCTTTTTTGTCATTTTCAATCCATTTTGCCACTGTTTGAGAATTTGTGTATTTTGTTACTGAGCTCAAGTTGATCATTTTTTTTTCTTATACTTTTTTCTTTTATTTAAATGTTTTAAAATAACCAATTATAATTAATTAATAATTAATTAAAACCAAAGAGATCATTGATTTTGTGCTGACAAAAATCCTTTCAATTATCATTAATATCAGGAATATAACTTTGATACATCATCTGGTTTTTAAAATATGAAAACCACATTTTTGTTGGTTTGAAATAGAATTTTTTTTTTTGCTTTACACTGTGAGCTAATTTTCTCGAAAAAATATTATTTTACAAAATTTCTCTTTGATTCATATGTTTCATAATTTTATAATTATATTTATTTATTTTTTTTTTTATTTATTATACTTTTTTTAATAAAAAAAATATATAATAAATAGAAAATAAAAAAATAATTTTCTCTTCAATTACAATTTTTGTATAAAAACTTCTTTTCTTTTTTTTTTATTCTTAGATTTTATTTTTGGCTTCAACATAAAATTAAAATTGAGAGAAGGGAAAAAGTCGCTATTCATAAACTAAATATAATTGTTTACTTATTTTCAGGAATGTAGTAGTTTAAAAAATCTGTTTTGTTTGCAAACAACAAGGGTCTGCCAAATTTACCTTGGACATGAAAATTTTCCTTTTGCTAGTTGTTTACATAAAATTTTATGCCTTGTATTTTCGCGCAAAAGAATAAATCAATAAATAAGGTTATAAATAAAAAATAAGGCCATCAAGCAAAAAATGAATTATAAATTGAATTAATTTTTTTATTTTTTATATAGTTGGAAGAAATATTACAATATGACAAGAAACAGTCTCGTCCAATCAATATTACCACTCACAATGTTTTGTAAGTAGTTTTGATCCAAGGTTTTTAAGCTAGACCTGTTAATTATGACACTATAGGCCAATATTTCAGGAACTAAAAAGTTCCTATCAATTTTTTTTTTGCCTAAAGTTTGTGAAGCTTTCTAAAATCCAGGTTCTATCATGTAAAAACAAAAATAACGCTTGTATTGGCCACCGCAGAGACTAAAAATATATTCAAATTTATGATTAAATTGTTTTGCCATTAAATTACTTGCATAAATACGTTTTTATATAAAGCTAAATAACGAATTCCAAACTTTAAGCAAGCAGGAAATAAGGCTGCTAATAACTTCCTCAGAATAAACAGTATATTTGGTCTGTTATGGCAATATATTCAGCAGGCGTTAGTAAGCATTTTATTGCCTTGTAATTTATTTGATATTATATGTGTTCAACCTGGATGTTTTTGGATTCTGCCTTATTTGGTTCTTGTTTTTACTCTGCTCCATGTACAAAATCAAACATAATAAAGGAATAAATAGCAAATATGTCAACTTCAAACCAATTTCCTTGAAAGAAAAAAAAAAATGAAGAGATAGCAGAACAGCTGAGGATAAAAAAGGCTATGTAAAAGCTCAACAACGATATAAATTACACAATCAAGATAAAATAGCAAAAAAAGAGTGAAATCTAGCCCCAGCAGAAAAGATATTTGTTATTAGAAAGGCAGATAGAATCAGCATAGATGTCAGAGCATCTGATGAAGAATTGACCCCTAATAAACCAGCATTAGAAGACCGTGAAATCAATAACAGCATCAGCGTGAAAGGCATGTTTCTAAAGTTTGTAAAGCAGCATTCTGCCCCTGATGTAGACATTTTTAATGGTGACCTAAATTAATATTATTTTGTGTTGACCTATGAGGCAGCTGTTGAAGAAACAATATACCAACGAGATTGATCAAATTTACATCAGGAGACAAAAACTGCATTTATTTGCCTCCTAATCAATGTTAGAATCATATCACTATAAAGCTGCGACATCAATGTTGTGGAGAAACTCACGTTATTCTTGTGACTGATAAAAAAATATATTGCTAAACAAGTGTAATTGAGACATAGTGATTCTATTGGATATCAATGCTTTTCAACTTTGTTGCATGAATATACTAAGCAGCACACACTGGAATTCATTCAATTCTCCAAATGCAATATGAGAGCTGATGCTCAAATTACCAGGTCAAGATGAATGGAATAGAAAAGCCTTTGATATAAGAAAGAAATTCAACAGAGAAGCAATGTTTAAAGACTTTTTTGAGACCAGTTTAGAATGTTTCCTAACATATTCAAAGGAATTCGCATAAGCGCTTGCAATAAATAGAAATACATCAATTAGCATTGCTAAGAATAACAATTTAAAACCTTTCAAACAACCATAAAGAGTAACCAAGTAGTTCACTGTCTATGGTGTGTCAAACAATGTAAAAAAGATATTGCACATGGCATTAACGAAGGTACAGATTTTTTATTGTTGTCAGCACAAGACCGCAGTTCATATTTTTAAAGTGAAAAAGCTCTGTTATGGCTGCTGCAAAGAAGTTACATTAGAACATTCTTTGGGAACATGTCCTAACAGAATGAAATGTAAAACATGAAAGGAGAATCACCCGACTTGCCTTCTTAACTGCTGGCCAACCTTCAAAAAATCATTCCAAAATAGGCAAGAGAGAACAAATTGTAATTTGTCAAAACTACCTACAGAATCTTCAGCTGAAGTCATACCAAATAAAATAGGATTAAAGTACACTGATAGAAAAAAATAATATATGAGATACTAGACAACGTTAGCCAAGGGACTTTTATAAGGAAGGATCTAGTAAATGACTTAGGTCTCAAAGTTACTAAGACTAGTCTTACAATTTATACAATAAATGGACAAAAAACAGTATCTTCAATAACAATTTCTGGAATAGAAGTTAATTAGTACCGTCAAAGATAGTAAATGAATAGAATTATTAATACCAGGTTGATTTACCAGTTGATAGTAATGAAATGCCAATTGGAAAGAATATTCAGAAATGGAGTTATTTGAGCAAATTGAATGGCATAATAGATGATGAAAACAACTTAAAAGTTGGAGTATTAATTTGAGCAAACTTTCCTATAGTATTAGAGCCAAAATAAGTGGTAACAAGTTGGAGCAATTGTCCATATGCCTTTAGAACGATATTAGAATGGTTTGTAGTTGTTCCTATTGCTTCGAAATTGAATCATAACAAAACACAGTGCCATAGAATTTCAGTGATCAATGTTCAAGGTAACTAAATATCAGGACACGGCTTTGTTTTAGATTCAACATTGGAAGATATTCCATTAGAAGAGATGCTGAAGAGGATACATGAAGTCAAATTTTCAGAACATCAAATCCAGTTAATAAGAAGATGAATTATCACAGAATGATAACTTTTTATCAATAGAAGATAGGGGACCATGAACAATTTTGCTAAACTAAGACATGGTCATTACGTTCTTCCACTACCGTTTTGTAATAAATCAAATACATTTATTAGCAACCCATATCAAACAGTAAAACGTGTAGAATATCTCAAATAACAAATTTATAAATAAAGATCCAGAATTTCATAGACAGTACACAAACTTCATGCAAGGTCTCTTAGACAAAGGTTATGCAAGACGAACTAAAGCATCTGACCAAAGAACATCGAAATGGTCCTTGCCTCATCATGGTGTAAGGTACTCTAGTAAACCAGATAAGGTACGAATAGTATTTGATTGTAGTACAATTAGCAATTCTCAAGGACTTTTAACCGGTCCATATGTGACAAATCAGGTAGTGGGAGTTATGCTTAAATTTTATGAAGAATCAATTGCAGTCATCTCAGATATTGAAAGTATGTTTTACCTGGGTCAAGTATGAACCAAATTTCCCAGATTTCTAATAAATTAGGCGTGTTGACCATTTCGAAAATATTTTTGTATCCTGGACCTGAAACAGCCATTTTGGGCCTAAAATGAAAATTTTTTTGAAATCAATTCACGGTGTTAAAGGAAATATTTTACGCTATATGGCTAGCTGACGAAAATTCTTGTTCCCTGGGCTCAGGACCTAAAGCATATTAAATCTGGTCAAAGAAAAAAAATCTGTCTATTTTTTAATAAATTATTTTGCTTGGTGATTAAATTATTTATGATTAGGTTTGTATTTTGGTCATTTTGAAATTATTGTCGAGTCCAGTTTCCAAGACCTCAAGCACGGTCTGCCTGTCTAAAAACAACATTCTGAGATTATACTGAAATGGGTTCATAACTTTTTTAAATTTTGCATGTAAATGGCTACATTGATTACATTGTTAGAAAATATTATTGATCCTTATTTTTAGCCATCATCTTGCTTATCAAATACATAAAAGATTTAGATGCTAAACTTAAATTACTTTCTTCTGTCAGAAAGTAATTTAACTTAACTTTGTTTATGAAAAGGTTTAATCTGGACCAAAGATTGACGGAGAATGTAAATACTATGAATCCACTGAATATTTAGACTTAACTTTTCTCAACTTTGTAATTTTTTTACTTTTATATTTTTATGTTAAATTTTTCCTTGATTTCCACTATGATAAAAATATAAGAACATAAAAACTATTTGATTTACTTAAGGAACAAAGCATTTATTTTCACAAAAGTATAACTTATCATTTTATCGGAGATTTCTAATTTTTTAGATTGTCTGGCAATCCATTAATCCATTAACTACTAAAGTGCTTGTTTTAATAAAATAATAATTTAGTTTAATAATAATAATAATTTAATGAGATATGAGAACTGCATAATTAGTATAATTAGCATAATTAAAGGTTTAATAATAAATTTGAAATTTTAGGCATAAATATACTGCAATCAAGTAATATTTTATTCACAAATTTTGCCTGCTTTTTTTTGCTGTATTATGACACCTTTTATCTTAATTTATAAAAAAAATAATAATAAATAATAAATTCAACCGTTTGTTTAGCTTTTTTTTTCTACAAAACTGTTTTTTTTTTTTTTTTTTTTTCTGAGATTTAAAATTTTAACAAATTTGCAGGCCTGCCTTATTCAATATTTTTTTCATACCAGTATATAACAAATATTAACAAAAGTTTTGCTTTGTGTATTAAAAGTTAAAAAATACCAAAGATGATTTTACAATGGGTCCAAAAGTATGACTAAAAATCATAGAACTTTACATTAAATTAAACAAAAAAATGTCTAGCGGCATAGGATCAAATCATTTCCTTAATGCTAATCATAAATAACTTTTGTTTAGGCAATCTGACGATGGAAGAACTGAATCTCTTGTATATTTTACGCACAATGAGTTTTTCGATAAAAACAGCATCCAACTGTTAGTAGATGATAATTGGGAATTCAGGCACAAATTACGGACATACAAATTTGCTTTTGATGGTCATGGAGAAGGTAATATATGATTTCAATTAAGTGATACTGTTTATTTTATTATACAGAGTAATAAGAGGTTGATAGAAATTAGTTTGAGAACAAACTAAAATGTTAAAAATTATCTATTTAACTGTTTGTTCTGAAATCCTTCTCTAGATTATAGATTTATATAATAAAAATTTAAAGATTTTTCTACACATCTCATCTGTCTAAAGCTTTTTTGTAACTTTACATTTCTTTATTATAGATTTAATCACTTTTTTTCAAAATTTTTATTAAGAAATTCTATTATTTTAAAAGTTATTTTCCTTTGTTTAGAAAGAAATATTTTTAGGCCCTGCTTTTAATTAAAATGCAATTACAAAATTAAAAATATATTATTTCTTGCAAAAAAACAAATTACTTCTTTACAGTGTGATGTTGAGATATCTTCTGTTATTGAAAATTTATGGGTTTTACTGTATTATTGAAATTTTTTTTTTTTTTTTTTGTAAATTTAATTCTTGCCGAAATTTGCCTTTTTTGTTTATAGAAAATGAAAGATAATTGATGAATTGACTTTATTGTTTTAATGTTTACATTATTTGTTATTTTTAGTTAATTTGCAGCCTGTGGCGTTCAATTTAACTCTCATAAACACAACGTCAATTGGCATTGAAGTATTTAACCTTTCTTTACTCAAGCGTAATGTAAATTACAAAGGCGTCAATGTTGTTTACAATAGTAGTTATGTCACCACTGGTGATTTTGCACACTCAGAAGAACAGACATTTTTCCCTTTGCAAGATTATTTTGAATGGCGACTACCTTCAAATTTAACTTATACGTTGATCAATTTCACAATGTGTGTAGCCTATCATAAGGGTTTCAGCATGGTTTCATTCAACTCTTTATTATCAGGGTGGGCAAGTACGTCAATTTTAATAAAATTTTCACATTTTTTTTGGCTCCATAAAACTATTTTCAGTTACTTATTCATATTTTTTATAGAGTATTTTGAATTTTCAGTGCTAAAGACCATTTTGATCTTTACCATTTTGATATGACAAGCTGTGTCAAAAGGCTTCTAACTATGAAATGATGTTTTCACACGATGAATAAAGTAGTTGTGAAGAGCTTGAGAAGGGGTGGGGTGCGGTGATGATAATGGTGGAACATGTCTGATTATTTTTAAAAAGAGTAATAAAGTATAATTATCTCACTAATCAACTATAATTTTATTGTAATATAATAAATCTCTATAAAGATTATTTTGAGAATAAAAATTTTTTTTTTCCATGGAATTAATTTTAAATGTTACTGATTCTCTTTAGTAGGACATTTTTATTTAACAAGTTCTTAAACTTTTGATAAAACATGCTAAAACTACTGTTAGTGTGATTATGATAAAGATTAATTACGAACCAAATCAGTGTCTTGAAATAGAAGCTTTGTCATACTTCCCTTTAGATCTTAGATGTAGATTATGTTAAAGTTTGAAATTAATAAAAATTGTGGTATATGTTTTGTTGCTGTCAAGTTTCCTGGAATAATATTAGTATTTATGGAATTAAAAAATTTGTCAATTTGAGTTCGACATCAGTCAGTAAGAGTTATATATAATGAAGGAGGTTGTGTGAAGAAACAAGTTGTTTTCTCATATTTTACATTTAATCAAACTAATGACTTAAAATAATTGTAACAAAAGTTTTGTTTACTTGTGAGAAACCATTTCATTAAACTCATTAAATATTATAACGAGATGCCAATGCAGACAATCTGCAAATGCGTTAACACTTGTGGAGAAATACAATTTAAAAGAATAACTTTTGAAACTATAACAGCAGGTTTATAACTTAAAAGATTATTTCTAGACTTGTAATTGAATTTTTTTAGGATATACACAATGACACTTCCCCACTATTATTTCGTCAGAGTATGTTTTAAAACTGTATCTTTTGATCAATATAGAAAATGTTAGGCCATGTTGTTTCTTAATTCTTTTTTAAATCAGTCTAAGTATGTCAAAATGGAAGTTTAGAAAACTGAGTATTGTAAAAGGATGGGTTTGTATTTTTAGAGTGGGGCCACAAATAGGCTCTAGGATCCGGAGACCAATGCCTTATCTGCTCAAGCAGACAACCATATATGGTCGGCCAGACAACCATGTTCTGCTCAGCCATTTTAGATACCTCACCGAAGTGTATAAAGTTTAGAATTCTGTTACAATTATGTGTTATTTTTTTTTGTGAAAGTTTAGAATTCTGTTAAAATTATGTGTTATTTTCTTTTATGAAAGTTTAGAGTTCTGTTAAAATTTTATTTATTATTTTCTTTTGTGAAAGTTTAGCATTCTGTTAAAATTATGTATTATTTTCTTTTGTGAAATATTAGAATTCTGTTAAAATTATGTGTTATTTTCTTTTGTGAAAGTTTAGAATTCTGTTAAAATTATGTGTTATTTTCTTTTATGAAAGTTTAGAGTTCTGTTAAAATTTTATTTATTATTTTCTTTTGTGAAAGTTTAGCATTCTGTTAAAATTATGTATTATTTTCTTTTGTGAAATATTAGAATTCTGTTAAAATTATGTGTTATTTTCTTTTGTGAAAGTTTAGAATTCTGTTAAAATTATGTGTTATTTTCTTTTGTGAGAGTTTAGAATTCTGTTAAAATTATTCATTATTTTTTTTTTTGCTTTAATTTAGAATTCTATTAAAATTATGCGTTATTTTCTTTTTTTTTTTTTTTTTTTTTTTTGAAAGTTTAGAATTGTTAAAATTATGTGGTATTTTCTTTTGTGAAAATTTAGAATTTTGTTAAAATTCTGTGTTATTTTCTTTTGTGAAAGTTTAGAATTCTGTTAAAATTATGTATTATTTTCTTTTGTGAAAGTTTAGAATCATCAGATAATTTACTGCACTGGAAAATTGATTAGAGCCAAGTCAGATATTCATAAATTAATAGATTTTTGTTTATTTAGAAATCATTCAGCTGAAACTTTTAAGGAAATTGATTTTTAACTAAAAATCTCTTACAGATAAAGTCTATATTAATTTTAGGCAGATATTGATAGTTTTACACTTTCACATTCTAATTTTTTTAATGTCATTACTCCTGGTGAACAATCTAAAATTAAGAGTGATAGCCAGGAGTGGTTGCTGAGAAACTTGCTATTTGGAACAAAAATTTAAGAAATTTCAATTAAAAATACTTCATCTTCATAGAAAAAAATGCCTAAAATCAAAAAAAAAAAAAAGAATCACAAATTTAATTAAGATGAAGAAAAACAACTTTTTTTATAACAAATTAATGAAAAACATTGACAGTCCAAAGTAACTATGTAAAACACTTAGAAAACTTAGTTTTTCCTCACAAAGTTTCCAGGGCATTCAATCTCTGTTTGAGGAAAAATTCTGACAATGCTTTTAATGTAAAATCCACTTTACAAATTGTTTAAAGAGCTTTTTAGCAGATGATCAAAACTTTCAAAATCCTTTAAAAAAATTGGGAAAACTGTCATAGCTCTAAATTTTCACTAATTATAACTATTAAAATAGTCAAACTTCACACTTTTAAGGTGCCGGTAATCAAAAAAAGTTTTGGAGACTTATGATCTAAATATCTGTCATGTCTTTAAAATTTTAATCTGTAAAGTCTTAGAAACAAAAAAGGGTTAGAAAATGTTATTTTGTTCTACCTGAAGTAAAATTTTAAAAGTGAAAAACTTTGAATACGTGGTTTGATTTAATCATCCTGCGTTGTTAAAATTATCTATTATAAATTAATCTGTTATAGTAAACTCTAAAGCGCCTACAATCAATGAGTTATATAGTACCAATTCAACATGTATGTTAATTAAATATCAGAAGATTCCCTTTAACTTCTACAAATCCCCTAAAATCATTGCGCTTCTACTTCGTGTGTTTGATGTTTCTGTTAGAAGCATGTCTGGAGTAATAACTGCTGGTGTATACGAAGATACAATGTTTAATATAACAATGATGATTTCTCCAAATCAAACAAACTATACAGTTTGTAGATTAAAACCGTATACATATTATGAATTTAGGATATAAACAATCAATGATGTTGGTGAGGGTTCAAATTCTAGTAGTGTGAATCTAACTTCACCTGATTGTAAGTTTTTAAAAAATATAATTTTAAGTCTAATTGTTTTCACTATTTTAGTGATACTTAACAACTTGGGAAAACCATGACTTTATTTGGGAACATAGTCACCTATGACTTTGCACCATTTAGTTTCTTAAAGATTGCAATAGTGTTTAGTTTTTAAGGACTTAGATGATGAAACCAATTATGAATTTTTTCCCTGAAAAATTTAGTTTGTGTCCAAAACATGTCAGCACTACCAAAACTTTTACATATAACACTGTATAGACTGAACTTAACTTTAGTTGCACCATTTTGAAAGAGATAGAATTGCTTTTGATAGTTAATTAGATGATATTATGGAATTAAATAATATATATCTTATTTTCCTAAAATAGTTTTATTTATTGATTTGAATTCAAAATTAATATATGACAATGTGAAGTGTTATCTTGCAGGACTAAAATTTTTTTAGGTGATGGCTTGCAAATGAAAAAAGTAGTAAAGTTTATTTGACATTAATACTAACATTCATGTTTTGCTTTTCTTTGTGTAAAATTTTTTTATTAACTAAAACTTGTTATAAAGCAAGTGGTTGTTTAATGTTCATTTGACTTAGTTATTCATTACTTAATTACAAAAAAAATTTCTCTGGAGAAATTTTTAAATAATTGTTTTAAACGTTTTTAAATGTTTAACAATCAAACAGCAGCTATTGATTAATGCTCACCTAGATATTAATATGTATTAATATTATATTAATATTTATCACACAAAGAAAATGTGAAATAATTGTTTTTATCAATTTTGCTACCAGTATTAAATGCAAAAATCAAGTTGGTGCTTTGATTTCCATGGAAATATTCTATAAATTCCTTTAATATATTCTCTTGGCCATAGAATTTTACAGACTATAAATTTTAAAAAAATGTTCCTCGAATTATTTACTTTGAAAGTATATTTTCAAATTAATTTGTGTTATTCTCTTTGCAGAAGCCTAGGATTGGTTCCATAAAATTGCATTTAAATTTATTTTTTCTTTATTTAGCTCCTTCTCCTGTTGATAAGATAAACATAACTCAGAACAATAGCACTGCTATATTTACATGGGACAAGATACCATTAGATAAGATTAACTCTGCTGTTTTACTATCTTATAACTTGAGTTTTCTTATGATTACTGAAAATTCACTGGACACATGTGTGGATTTTAATATTACTACAGATGCTTTCACCAACTCATTTACTTGGAATTATAGTAACATATGCCCACCCAATCAAGTTGTTCAACTACAAATGATAGTTGTTAGTGATTTTGGACCATCTGTTCCTGCAAATCTATGTTTTAAACTTCCTGAGGATGGTAAGTAAGCCTGATGCAGTTTCTGCCAAACATCATGTGTAACACTTATGCTGCATTATAGAAGATAAAAATAATTAGCTTCTGATGAACTTGATAAAGGTTTTTTAAGAAATTACACATTGTAATATAATTTGATTTATATTCTGAATTGTGATAAGAGCAACCGTTTTTAAATTTGTGAATTTTAGAGATTTTTCAAATTATAAATATTAAGGGAGTCAAAGGAGGAACTAAAAGTATTTTCAAATATTTAGAAGACTGCCAAGTAAAGGTTGTAATTGGTTTATTTTCATAGCAACCTTTCTCACAATGCTGATTAATATTGTTTTTCAGTAAAAAATTTGTCACTTAAATGCATGCAAATTGATTAGTATATAGATATCCTAAACAGAGGATATTTATAAAGAAGCATTCAGTACGAAAATTGATAGGAATGTCTGTATTAAATTTTCTACAGATTTGAGTAAATACATACTTTTTCAAATTTCAAGCTTTTATATATATATTGTTTCTAATAATAACATGAGTTCCCTTTTCTGCTATATAATGATATGATTAGCTGTTTTTGAAGTATAAATATTTCTTGAGTTAAGACGTCCTATTTGCACCACTTTTTATCATGAGACTAATAACATATTTTCATTACGCTTCCATAATAATCCTTAATGGCATTCTTTTACTTACACTAATTGTTATATTTAATAAATTATAATTTGTATTTTATTTCTTATTTGGTTTGAATTTCTCAGCTATAAAAACATTAATATTGTTCAACATGTGACTTGCTTAATGTTTTATTTGTTCCCAGCTCCATCTGGTAATGTAACTTATCTCAATTCATCCAACATAACATCTAGTACTGCTTACATCTTTTGGCGGCACGTCCCTGTTATGCAGCAAAACGGAGACATTCAATACCTTATAACAGCCACGCCTCAACAGCATGATTGGGAAATTAATGATCCTCTTGTCGTGAATATTAATACTAACAGTAGCTATGTTTTGCTTGAATTATTACAAAGTAGAACAAAATATAAAGTTACAATTACACCATACACATCTGCTGGTGATGGACCCAAATCAAGTATAGATATACTCACACGAGAAAGTGGCAAGTTGTTGCATTATTTTTCAGCATTCATGTTTTTTAACTTTTGGGATGCTTGTTTCAATACATCTTTAAAATAAGACACTGAACTGTATTACTCAATGAATATGAATTTTTAAAATTCGAAATGAAGCAATTACCTTTAATATTAATCTTAAAGAAAAGCTAGCTAGTGATGTTTTATACTGCATTGCCATGCTGTGTTTTTTTCATAGTTTTTATGTTGTGTTAATTAAATTCGAAACAACTTTCTGCCATATCTACTACTACTGCCATAACTAAAGACATTCTTAGGTAAACATTTATCAAAATATTGCAGAGGATAGAAATAGTTTTTATGGGAAAATTATCATTTTCTCTTATACCTTCTTGTAAATTATTGTTAAAATTTTTAATTTATCTGTGTGGTTAAAAAAATGACTTAATGAAAATTTTATTTGTTTAGAATTAAAATTACATTTCCGCTAAGAATCTCGCTTGAATTAAATTCACTAAGAAATTACCTTTCTAACTTTGTCTTGATCTTTCAATTCTTTTGTGATTTAATGAGCTCTTAGCTTCTAATTAGATTTTACATACAAAATAAGTCAGTCCAGTCTTAATACTTACATGTTTAGAAAAAATAGTATATACAAACAGTAGAAAAATTCCCATGGGGATAGATGAAAAAAAAAAGGGTTTTGCACTTGATCTTTGTTTCTTCAAAAATTGCGCACTTTCTCATTGTATTTACAAGTAAAAAAAAATTTTTTTGAACATAAATCGAAAGCGTCGGATATTAAATCTTCATATACTAACTACGCTTATACACAGCCAATCCATTAGTTACAAAATTACAAAACTGAAAAAAGCAATATAATTTTCAAAATGCCAAAAAGAAAGTGTTTTGAAATAACAATTTTTTTGCCTAATTTTGCATTCATCATAACTGCATACCATAACGTGAACTGATAAATTGGTCAAACATGCAAGTTTGCTTAACTTTTTCAGAAGAATCTCAGTACATTTCCCTATAAAAGTCTAAGTAAAAATAAGGAATAAAAAAAATTTCAGATCAAATGTTACTCAGACTAAAACAAAATTAGTATAATTCCAAGTTAACTGTTTTTTGGCAAGCAGAAGAATAAAAAATAGTCTGGATTCACATGTTTATCGGGTGCAAATATGTTGAAAAAAAGTTTTCCAGTCATAAAACACTTTAGGGATTAAGAACCATTTAAGAATTGGTCCCTTTATCTAAAAATGAGGCCCCATCAACATTTCAACAACACCAGTAATCCGATTTTTTTTATTGTCAAGATTTTTGATAATTATTATACTGTTATTACTCATACTGATTATCATACTGAAGATACTGGCTGAATAACTAATATAAAATGTGCATATAAAGAAACAGGCACCGCCAAATCAGCCATTTTATGTCATTTATATCAATCGTTGTGAACGATTTTATCATTGCTTAAAGGAAATTTATATTTTTATTTTTTTCTAATGAAAGTTATATTGCTGGTTTATTTTGGTTTGAATTGATTGGTTGAACTATTATTCACAACTATTTGAAGCAAAGAATAACTCAATTTATTCAAAATGTTTATCAAAATGTTTCTTGTATTTTAATAAACAGTATCTGCATTTTAAATTTCTAATTAAATTACATAGTGCTTATTTTTAAGTAATAAGTCTATATATAATCTATATCCTAGTTAATAATAATAATATCTTTTGAGTCTATTGTTTGCTTCATTCAGTCTGTGAATTTTTTTACTCATAGCTTATTGCTTAACATGTAAAAGGTATTGTATTTTAATTATACGTTTGAAAGATGATTTCAGTAGCTCTCATAAAACTTAGGAAAACCGTATGTCTATTTATGAAATGTATGCTCCTTGCTTTAAATGTGATTTGTCATAAATAGTTTGTTTTAAAAAGCATCTTGATATATTGTCTTGTTTACAAAAAGTGTCTTGTTTACAAAAAGCGTCTTTGTTTACAAAAAACGTCTTTGTTTACAAAAAGCGTCTTACTTTACAAAAATCGTTTTATTATAAAACTTTGTTTTGAAAACGTCTTGTAGTGTCTGATTATTTTATATAAGCTGTTTTATAAATATCAGATGCAAATTCAATATCGTTTTCTGAAATTTTTTACAAGAAGTTTTTTAAGTACACTTTTTTTGAGGACAAATGTGTACCGCTTATTTTGTGCAAATTTCTTCCATTTCGCACGATGTTTACTGTAGATGGCCCCTTAGCTCTTTAATGGGGAAACCCAGATCAGTGAGATTGACTCTAAACATATACATATGGGCAGTTTTATGAGTGTGAATAATTTAATAAATGCTGATGTAACATTTTAATGTTAATGTTAATAACTTCTTCTTCAGTCCCTACAAAACCACCAAAAAACTGCATTGTTTCCATGGTAACAAGTTCAAGTCTAGCTGTTGAATGTGATAAAATTGATGTGAAGCATGCACAAGGAATTATTCTTTCTTACAAAATTACTTTTAACATTAAAGAAGGTTTCACGCCACCTCGACCAGATATTGGTCAACTTTCTGGCTATGTATCATTCACTGATGTCAATGAAACCTTGAATGTTGTTATTAAAAATCTGTCCTTGGCATCAAAATATGCTATACAGTGTCAGGGATGTACAGTGAGAGGTTGCGGTCCGAAGAGTGATGTCTTCTTGCAAACTACTGGAGATTTTGGTGATTATTCACTATTATGAAAAAATATTTTCTTTTTTTATATTTTAGAAAATTTTTTATATTATATATTATAATTATATTAGATAATGCAAAACGATTTAGCTTTACACCTTTGGTTTGCAAAATAACATTCTAATTTTTTTCTTTTTTTCTCTGTTACTGGTGAAAATATATATTGAGTTTTTGACATCGATTTTAGTTTACTGACTCGAAAACAATGTCCATAAACCATGTTTATGTAAAACTTAAAATAACTTTATTTTCTTTATGGCCACAACACCTGTTTATATATATATATATCACAATTTTTTCTAGCTGATGGAAATTGGTCAAATTGGCAATCATGGGGAGAATGTGATAAAAGCTGTGCTGATGGAGAGCAGTTTCGATATCGTTACTGCAATAACCCGTTTCCTTCTGCAGGAGGAAGAAATTGTTCTGGTGAATATTTTATCAAAAGAAAGTGTAATACATTTGCATGTCCTGGTAAGTTTATTTCATTACAGGAATCTTTGCGTTTTAATTCAGGACAGGTTTTTTGTATTAAAATAGTTCATATGCCATTTTATTATTTATTTATTTTTTAGATTATTTTAAGCATTGAGGTAGAAGCAAAAAACATGAAGGTCTATCGTAAAAATCTGGGTTAATAAACGATAAAATATTCTTCTAGAAAACTGAAGTTAGTGTGAATTTTTATGTTAGTACAAGCTTTTGCAGAAATATACATTTATATATTTATTTTATTTGATTAGATTTTGTTCAGATATATTTTATAAAGATGTATATTGTATTTTATTGAACTCAACTTTCTATTAATATTGTTTTTATTTGTGTGGTTTATCAAAATAGCAAAATTACTTATTGGATGATTTGATTTCTAACTTTTTTTAATACCTAATGTAATAAATTTAATTAAATGCAGATGGATATATTAGACGACCTTTAGAAAGTTTTTTATTATCTGTAAACAATAATGTTCAGACAGTTATTTAAATTTGGTTAAAGGATATCAGCGATGTATTCAGGCCGATTTTGATACCAATATACTGGTTTTGTGGCCCAAACTATTCCGACCAAACCCAAGTTTACCTGTTCTTTGAAAATGCATATAATTGTCATGATGAGTGATTTTGAAAGACTGCATTATACTTTCTTCAAATAACTATTTAGAAGCATGTAGGTTAAAAGCCAATTGAACAATCAAAACAAACAAAATCCAAACAGTTTTTTTTCTTCAGTAAAAACGCTATAATAAACTATACTTTATCTGTATATATGCCCTCCCCATAATCCTAACAAGTTAAATTAGAAATTAGTTCATAATATCAGAATTGATATAATAACAACAATTATAACAGATTTTTTTTACTTCATTCTTAACAAAATTTCACCAAAATGTGATGTTTAAAATTTATCGTAAGTAAACAATAAAATTTATGTTACTAAATTTTTCTTTGTCTTTGTTCCAACTAAAACTACTTGATTATCAATTTATTAATATATTTTATCCACACACTTTATATGTAGCTTCTTTTGAAGGATTATTTTGCATTTCTATGAATACGTTATTTCGCATAAATACATCGAATATCAATTTCTTTAAATAGTATTCTATCTTAATCTCCAGATTTTTTATATTTGTAGTTTAACTATGGTCATAATCTTGGATACGCATAAAATATGTACAATTATAAAATTAAACTCAAACTATTTAATCATTTTCTGCCTTTATATATATTTAAAAAAAAAAGTGTTTCGGGTGTTAATAATTACTTAATAGGCTTAAATGTTATTATTTTATCACATTTATCACCCCCATTCCTTTTTATACTAGTTATATCGTATGTTACTGAATATAAACTGAGCTCTATTGATCTAAAAAAATTTGAATTTTATTTTCGATTTTTGAATTTGGTGTGTTGTTATTTCATGCATTTGTTCGTTGTTTTCTTTGCTGTTTATATTGCTGTTAAAAAAATTCATTAGCCAAAACTTCTTATAAAGGAGAGAAAATGATGGTATACAATTAGTTTTAAACTCAAAGTTGTTGAAGTTGCTGAAAATCATTCAACTAAAGCAGCCGCTCAGAAATATAATTTTGAGCATCATTCTGTTCGTGATTGGATGAAGCACAAAAAAAGAGTCAAAAACTTTCAAGTTCAGTGAAAACTAAAAAAAATATATATGACTAGTAGGTGGGGGCAGGAAACTACTAAGCAAGAAAATGGGGTAAAAATGGCTAGAATGGATCATTAAACGCTACTTAAAGAACAATTATCAGAAAAAAAGCAGTCATAGCTTATGGAGATTATAAACCTATTGATCCTGACCGTTACGATGAAAAGTTTGAAGCAACCAATGCCTGGCTTTTTAAATTCATGAATCTACACAACTTATTGTTTAGAAGAAAAACCGTGGTAGCTGAAAAAGAATTTGATCTTTTAATAGCAAAAATTTTTTTTTATATATGTGTAAAAAGATTACAAATAAAGTATTAATACCCCAACCATTTGATGTTATAGCATTTGATAAAACGCCTATTTGGCCAGATATAGTTTCCAGTACAACAGTAGATTTTGTCAGGAAAAAAACTGTTAGTCTGAAAGCAACAGAACATGGAAAATTCCATTTAAGCGCAGGGTTAGCAGGGTTAGCAGCAAAACGTTATGGAACAAAGCTGAAACCTTTCAGAGTATTAAACGTGATGTAGAGAAAGTAAAGAAAGATTATGACAATAAATGTTATAATTTATTTATCATTGACAAACAGATGGATGGATAGATCTTACATTCAGTTGGAGAAATACTGTACTAGGGCAATTTTCATATAGATATCGGTTTTTATATATATGAATGGATCTTACACTCAGTTTGATAAATACTGTGCTAGGGCAATATTTATTCAGACATCGATTTTTGGCTTGGTATACATGTCATTTAATTGTTCAGAAATTTCTCCAGGCAAAAAGGATTGACACTTTTTTGGTACTTAATGACTGTACTAAGTACATTCAGGCACCAAATGTTAGCTGGAACAAGCTGTTCAAGGCATATTTCATAGAAAAATATGACAAGTCACTTGAAACAATAGAGATTCATCAGAAGACAGATGGTGGAAAACTCAAAACAACCCCACGTAGTATCACTGTGAACTCGATCCTTGATTCATAGAATCAACTGCCATATGAAATTTTCTGTAAAGCATTTAAAGTATATGTCTTGATATCAGGCATTGCTGAAAGTGATATTAAAGATATTCATTGTTTTAAAGAACAACAACTGTGTTATGCTGGTCTTGAAATGTTAGCAGAACAAATTGAATTGGCCAACGGACAAGAAAATCCATTTCATGAAGACCCCAACAAAATTACAGAAGTGGCACCACAAAAATTGGTAGTCGATGAAGATAAAGAGGGTGAAAGTGACAGTGAAATTGATTAGCTTTGTTGTGATGTTGTTTACCATCTTTTATTCTTAAAGTTTTGAAAAATATCTTGTATTATTTAAAGATACTAGTTTATTTTTTGTAAAAATTAATAAGCCCCCACTTCCAAATAAGCCCTCCTCCCACTGATTTTTACAAATAAGCCCCCAGGGGCTTTAACGATCATGGTAATTTCAATTTTTGAAATTTCTCACCTTGCTTTCCCAATAGAAGAATTTATATGTTATTTTCTTGTGTTATGCTGTGGGCCAAGATGTAAAAAATCTTAAATGTGATTTATGTCTTTGCCAATCAACCATTCAATGATTTATATTTCTTGTTAGAATTTAATAGAAGTTTTTTAAGACTAAAGAATGGTTGGTTATTTTTGAGAGTATACGGGATTAACATGCTGATAAGTAAGAAAGATAAGCAAGAGCACTTTATAAATATTTCTTATTTTATATTGCTATTTTAGGTTTTTTTCTGGCAAACCCTACAAAATCATGTACAGAGACCTGTAATTTCCTTTCGACTAAATCCGGTGCTAATGGTTTTTATTGTTCTCCTACAATACCAACTGACAAGTCAACAGTTTTGTTTGAAAATCTATTTGATGGCAGTGATTATCGTGAAAAAATATCTCTTAATTGTTCAGAAAACGAAGAAGTGTATGATGTATTTAACAGCATTTGCAGGGGAGACAGAATAAGTTCACTTAAAATAAATTGCAACAGTACAAGTGCCCATAATGAGAGAAGAATATGCTACTGTCTTGACTTAGGTAAGTTTTCTTTACCTTCTCGTATGAAATAAATAACTAAGTAAATAAGTAATAAGATATTTTTTCAAATTTCTGGAGTTTTTTTATTTTTTTTGTTGTATGTGTTAAGGTAAATACTAATGAATTATCAGTTTTTTTAGTTATAAAAGGAATATCTTTATAAAAACTGCTTCAGTCCCTTATAAGAGTAGCAAGTTGTTTTTTAATTTAAAAATTAAATGATTTCAGTCTAATAATCATTAATACTCTTTATTTAGTTCAAAAAGTTTTTTGTGCTGATAAATTTTTTAAACAAATTCTCTCAATAGTTTAATGTTTTTTTGCTTGTTTATTAAAAATTTTTTTTGGAAAATAAACTAATGAGTTAGCTTGATTATATTTTCAGAGGTTTATGAGACCAAAAGCAAGGCTAAAGTGACTACAAGTTAACTTCTTATGTTTTTCTTAAAAATATCTAATTTACTGAAAGACTTAAACAATTTTAAATTTTGTTTCGTAAAATTTATTCCGAAAAAATTTTCAAGAGAAAAGTTATACAATAACTTTTTACGCATAAGAATATTTTGTTTCAAGAATCAATATGGTATGATGAATGGTCAACTTGGAGTATAATGTGCTCAAAAGATTGTGGTGTAGGATATAGATTGCGTGTTAGAGATTGCAAATCTCAATATAGAACATTGTGCACACCTCAACAAATAACACAAAAAAAAGATTGTAACACCCACGTATGTCAAGGTAATATGTTAAAGTTTTGTATTCAGACTTGTTTCTTAATTTGTATTTTTGTTTAAAAATTTTTATAACTGGCAAGACACCTATAGTCGTTTTTTATCACCTTGTTTGGCATTTTTCCTTGGCATAGGAGGATAAAATGGAATTTGCTTTGTAGAAGAAAAATAATTTTCTCAAGTCTTTTACTTGTGCCATTTTTTAAATGACTAAACATTTTTTAAATGATGCGATGAAACTTTCACGGATTCTTCACTGTGTTATTTTTGTTCTCAAGATATATAAAAAAGCTTATATTTTACAGTATATACATTCTCGTCAGATTTTTTTTCCATCCTTTATCTTGTCCAAGCCCCAGTATAAATCAGTTGTTTACTTAAACTTCAGTTATTGAGCTTTGGATAAAAACTTTCATTAACTCAAATTTATTCCTATGTCTCTCTGACATGTATTTAAAAAACATCTAATACATTTGCTTGGATCAAACTATCATGGACTTGGTGTATTTAGGCCAAGTGTTGATCGTTGCCAATTTTTCAAAATTTTCATAATTTTCAAAGTTTTTACTTTCCAGATCTTTAAAAGTACCAAATATAATCAGTTATTGATGATATTGTTCAGAAATTTTTATACCAAAAACATATAAATATTTAATATAAATTTAACATAAATATACATATATATATAAATATTTTGCTTAAATCTGCTTAATCTATTAAAGACTCTATTATGAACTCGAGTATTAGGATAAAATTATTTTATGAATTTAGAAATGTTCTGGCACATTTTTTTTTCAAAAATTTTATAGAAAGAATACCCTGTCTTACTTAAGTTGATGTTTTAAATATTTTAAGGGTTTTTTCTTGCAAAAAATTTTTTTTCTAATTTTCATTCTAAAACATTACTTGGTCCGCTAAATAAAAATTATTTAAATCTAGTTCTAATTTTTTACTGTTTCTCTCAACTGATTAAAAATGCTTGTTAAAAAACGTATTTTTAAAAAAAAAATCAATTAACAACAGTTTTTTGTTTCAAAATCTTGTTTTTCTCATCCAATTTCAAACATTTTAAAATTGTTGTTGAGTTTTTTAACTTCTAATTTTTTAGAAACTTTGTTAAGTAATTTTCCAAATTTTTCTTCTATTGTGTTTTCTCAGTTAGCTTTCTCTAAAATTTTGGGCAAAAGTGTAAGGTTTTATAAAATGAAAAGTGAAAATTTTAAATTTTTGAAAAAAAATTATCACTCTCTGGTACTGGACGGAAATGCAGTCATTTTAAGCTGAACATAATTTTTTTTTTAACTTTTTAAAAATCTAATAATTGCCTGTTTTTTTTTTTTTTTTTTTAATTTTTTTCTAACTTTCTTGAAATTAAAGGGGAGGCTTATTTAAATGCCAAAAATTCTTGTTCAGGGGACTAAGTTTGATTTTTGAAGCAAAAGCGTCAATATTCTGAGATTTTTAACTGTTCTCAAAAACTATGCCAAAATTTTAGATTAGATTATATAATACCATTTTTAAAAAAAGTTGGTTGTTTTGAAAGTTTTAACAGGCCCATAATTGTTAATACTACTTACATATTTACTAATACTAATTATGTAATTACTAATAGTAATTACATAATTACCAATTACATAATTAATAATAATAATCACATAATTACTATTACCGACTAAATAATTATTAATACTAATTATGTAATTACTAATACTAATTACATAATTAATAATACTAATTACCTAGTTACTAATGCTAATTACATAATTAATATTACTAATTACCTAATTACTAATGCTAATTAAATAATTACTATTACTAATTACATAATTACTAATATTAATTACATAATTACTAATACTACTTACATGATTAAATTTTTGAAATTTTAGTGAAATCTATTTATTGATTTTTATGTATGTGTTTTTTCTTTTTTTTTTTTCCTTTTACTTTATCCATTCATGTGTGCATTGCTTATGCTAACATTTTTAGTTACGTTAAAAATTTTTATTTCTATTAAACTGAAAAAAAGCCTGAAGATGTTTTAAGAATCAGATTTTTTTTACTTTTCTCAAAATATTATGCTTCACTTATACTCAAATTTTTGGTGATGATACAAAATATAATATTTATTTTATAAGATGAGCATATAGTAAAAAATTTTATCGATTTTGTTTGTGTATGAAAATGTAATATGTAATATGTATTCAGACATTAACTGATGAGTTTAAGTGAAATTATGTATAGATTTATTCGTTATAAACTAATCATCTTTTGTTATGGATTTCTAGATTTTTCATAAATGTTATTATTAATGTATAGGCTAATTATGCTATTAATCTTGAAACAGTCTGTTCTAGTAATAGAAAATGATAGTTTATATTCCTTATTAAGTATCCATAATCACAAAAAAAATAGAGTATTAGACAGTGAATTTTCCTGATCAATTCATATTGGCTGACTTTACTTGGAATTTCAAAAATGAACTATTTTAATTTCTTAGTTGATGGATCATGGGGAAATTGGAGCGAATATTCAAACTGTACAAAAGATTGTGGTTTTGGATATTCAGTCAGTGTACGTAAGTGCGATTCACCTGCACCCTCCTATGGTGGGAAAGAATGTGTGGGAGTCTCTATTGATAAAATTGGTGGTTGCAATATGCAACCATGTAAGGGTAAGTATGAAATTTTGAAGATTTATTCATTTAAGTACAGTATAAAATATATTTTTCCAAGACAAGGAAATCTTTATTTTAAAAAAAATTTCTGAAGAATGGTAGCACTTCTACAAATGATACCAAAGGTTCTTCGGGTCAAAGTCATATTTTGCTTAAAACTTTTATTTTCTGGGGTTCAACAAATCTTTTAAATGGTTAAAATTTCTTAAAAATAGGGTAGGCAATCAAAAATTTATCATTTGATACAAATGCATTTGTATTTTTGTTCAGAAGCCTTTATTCTTTGAGTTGTGTACTCACATATAAATATAAACTATATAAATTAATTATTTACATTTCAAAATAATTTGAACCTTATTAAAAAAAAGCGAAAGTTTAGGTGTGCTTGGATATTATTTATTTATTTATTTATTATTACACATTATTATTATTTACATTTTATATTATGTGGAAGGATGTGTCAGTATTCTTCCATTTTTATTAACTGTTATTTCATTATTGATGGAGCTAGATATTATGAATTTTTATTTTTAAACAATTTGTTTAAAATGATAAAATACTTATATCCAGCATAGCTTATTTGGTTATATGTTTGAGAGGGTGTTTATATATGGTACAGTAATTTCCCACCCAGTGCTACAGAAAAGTCATCATGCAGAATAATCGATATAAAATTTTTTTAATGCGTTAGGGATTGTCTACAGTAAGCATCTTCCAAAATAGACAAAATTTGCCTCAAAAAAGCAATAGACATTCGTCCTTGAAAGTGCACTCAAAAAACATGTTGTAAAAAATTTAAGAGAAGACGAATTTGCAATTAATAATCTAAAAAACATCTTATATAACATAATAAGATGCTACAAAAAATTTTCAAAACAAAGTTTGATTACAAGACAATTTTTAAGATAAGATGTAAAAACACTCTTTGAAAGTAAGATACTTTTTGTAAACAAGGCACTTTTTGTAAACAAAACGCTAACAAAAAAAAAGTTATGACAAATTACATTTTAAAGCGAAAAGCGTCCAGAACATGACCTGTTTCATAAAGACACTCACAGTTTCCATAAAAGAGTTTTCAAAATGTCACCGCCCAAAATACTGTTTAATAAATTGTTTTTTCTATAAAATTGAAACCATTATATGAGTGTCAAATTAACTGCAAAAAACTCATCAATAATGCTGAATAACGAAATTAATTATAACGGGAGATATGACAGAAAGATGATTACAAAAAAAGGTGAATTTATCATGAAAATAACGTAACTTGAATGTCAAAATATGGTGAAAATAAATGTCAAAATAATAACAAAAAATGGGGAAATGACTTTCAATATATCAACTATAAAACTGACGAAATACTAACATGGTAAATATAAGTATTGTTATTCATTTCTTATATAAATGAGCAAAATAACTGTTGTTTACTATGCATTTGAAATCCTTTTGAATCCATCTAGACACTGAATTCTTTATTTTATTTAATGGCGTAACATTATTTTGCATCCTTTAAATTATTATAATGAATGGAATCGAATAGACTTACAAGTTTTATGATGAAAAATATAATTATATATATATATATATATTATATAATTATAAATATATTTACTTAAACAAAAGCATGAAGCAGATCCTGCTAAATTAAATTAATATTTTATTCAATAAACTTAAAATTAGTTGGAGCAACGATAAAATTGTCCCTTTTGAGAAAAAGATTTTTTTTGCGATCTACCTATGACACTTGATGATAAATAAAGTACATAGCTCTCAGGTACTCTTTTTGAAATGTATTTCTCAACATGTGATTTTATCAGTGAATATGAGAAACTAAGCAAACAATATTTATGCTACGATGGAACTATATATGAAGATTACTTGTTAGACCCAAGCGAAGCTGATTCGGATATTGATTTTGTGTATTTCTTTAACAATGAAGGTTTTAATAATGGTTATAAAATAAAAGAAGAAACAAAAAAGTTTGTTCAAAATGAAAACAAATTTTAAACAAAAAAAGATTTCTAGTTTATGGAAGTTATGTGCAAATGTTCGTTTGGACAGAACGGATCACAATGCAGTCAATGATTCAAATGTGATTTATTTTTTAAACTTTGTAATTATGAGTTTGACTTCAAAAAAACCAATTAAATATTGTGGCGATTTCCTGTTTAAGGATGGGAATTTACAAAAATTTTGGAGTATCTAATCCAGCTCCTAATTGCTGGAGCAAATAATTATGGGAGTTTATTCTTTAATGGGGTTAGAATATCTTTGCAAATGTTTTTATTTATCCGTACTATAAATTGAATGAGGTGTTACACCGTAAAATAGACAAAAATTCCCTATAGTTTTCATACCCGGATATTTAAAAAGTTCCGCATAGTTTCTAATTAGGGAAATTTTTGTAGTAGTTTCAATTAGATTTGCTTAATGGGAAACTGGAATCCTTGATTCTATTTTCAATAATTTATGTTATAAATATTGTTAGAAATAATGTTTTGAGTAAAATAGTGATGCAAATGTGGAAAAATAATGTTGGAAAAATTGTTTTGATAAAAATAATCTTTTGAGGTAAATAATGATACAAATCTTGTTTAAAATATTAAGTTAAAAAAATAAGGTTTTGAGGAAAATAATGTTAGAAGTAAGTAGGTTTGAATAAAATATTTTTTTACAAATAGTATTAGGAGTTAAAAGCAATGTTTAGGATGAAACAATGCTAAATAGCTTATATCTAGGTATAGCCTTTTTAATAAAAGTGGTCCTGCCGATTTTGTCGTTTAGCTATAATTTGAAGTAAACCACACAAAAAATTACACTAAAAAAACATTTTCTTCAGTTTCGATTTTAAAAAAAATGGTTAAATATGCGAATTACGCAAATAATAATAATTTTATTTTCTTATTTTTATTTTAAATTTAGATTTTTGTTGAACCTGAATGCAATTATTATTCCAGAATGTTTTTGAGTAATTAGCGAAAAACAAAAAAAGTTTATTCCCATGAAAGCTTATTACAGAAGTTTAGAATTTCTATTAAATTACAAAAGTGTATTTATTTTACATTATTTTTAATTTAATTTATTATTAATATTTTTATGCTTTATTATGCTTATATACTTCAAATACCTTTTTTAATTACTTATGATTGACAAATTATTTATTTATGCATGTTTAATTTTTTTGAGATAATACCAATGATACATTCATAGATAGTTAGGGGCCATACATAAAGGATGTCACAATTTTGGACACCTTAGTCCAGAACTATCCGATATTTTCTCAACACATAATTAAAATACAATACCTTATACCTGTTAAGCAATAAGTTCAACCTACAGGAGTATAGTGTCTATAGTGAATTATAAAGTTTTGCTTTAGGTTATAGATTAAAATAAAATTTATTGTTGGCTTTATTGTTTGCTAATTTTTGATGAAAAATATGTCTAGTAATGATACAATTTCTTTCACTTGCTAAATCATAACTCATGTAAGCTCACGCAACTTTTGTAAAGAAAAAAAAATTAATATTTTAGTAAAACATTACAAAACATTGGTTAAATATAGTGGTCAATACATATCATTGCATGAGCCATTAGGACAGATGATGGTGTTTATCAGTTGTGTTATATAAACCCTATGGTTTTATGAAATATTTTTTCCATCCCTCGCTTTGATCTTTCAACTAAAAATATAAATAAGTTAAGCATAACAGTTTTTGTTTTGAAAATACCTTTATTCATAAAAAATCTGTAAACAAGAAATGAGGACAAAGTTATATCAATATTTAAAAAAAGAACTGGAATATTGAACTAAACGCTTTTATTTTAAAAGGAGGCTTTATTATGTATAAACTTTTATAAAAGCTTATATCGTCCATTTTAGGCAATTTTTAAATTATCGTCCATTTCTAAAATACCACCCATTAGGGCGTTTTTAAAATATTGTCCGATATTCAATGCATCAATCAAATAAATTCTGCAAAAATGTGGTTTATTGTAGTAAAAGAAATTATATTTTTTAAGATACAAGATGAAATACACTTACTGTAGATGGTCCGTTAGTTCAGGCAATATTTTTAAATTTTCTTTTAAACAACATTTTTTTACTTTTGTTTGAAGCTGGTGAAATGTGTAGTATCTTAGGTATCTTTTGTAATGTGAGGAACCTGTCAGAACATCTTTTTATGGCAAGAAATTTTAATTCTGCTGAATGTTAAAAAAATATTTTATTGCTAAATATAATACAATAATATAAGTATTGGCTATCTAAAAAAGTTTATTGGGCTCAGTGCATAGTTTTAGAAAAGGGCATTTTTGCATTTTTCTTGAAAAATCAAGTTCTTATTCTGCTGATTTTAAACTTATAAAATATTTACTAAATTTTTATCCAAAAACATAAAAATTTTTATATTTCTTATCCGCTTGTTTTTTAAAAGATTAATGCAAAACTTTTTCTTGAAGGACCTTAGTTTACAATATGCTCTAAATATGTAACCAGTTTTTCAGCCAATTATATGTTATTGCCCTCTAATATGGATGTTTTGTAAGAAAACTGATTATAACTTTATCAATCGTGTTCAAAAACGAGCCTTACG
>JAUZNK010098343.1:0-28450 GCA_035046665.1 Euphysa ruthae
TAAGGCTGGTGTTAAGAAAGATTGTTTTCTATATAAAAATCTAAGTTTGGAATTAATTTTCTTTAAAACATAGTGACACATTGTCTGTCCTCTCAGGGTTTGATGTAATAAGCATCCTAGGTATTTTACTGAGGTATTTTGTTGAATGGATAAGCCTTTATAAATTAGGATCAGTTGGTGATAGGACGGTGATGACGGCGATATGATGGTGGTGCTGGTGATATGAATTTGCAAAGGAATAATAAAACTTTTGTTGAGCACATCACTGATTTGTATCAAAAATTTATTTATAAGAAATATCAATAAATATATCGATAAGAATTTGGTTATATTAAATTTTGTGTATGAGAATCATACTAATTTTCAGTGTACCTTAAAACCCAATTTCTTTCAGCTATGTATATTTAACGAAAGATGATGTGATAAAAAACAAGGCTATTAGAAATAGATTGGAAGAAATATTGAAGAACTAATAGATTGGAAATAAGATGAAAAGTGAACTGAACAACTAAACGAACGATGTTATTTGATGCATGACGCGCTTTCTTTGTAGCATAATATAATAATATTTCGAATTTAATATTAAAATCATTAGAATACCATTAACTATGGAAACGATAAAAATTGGGTAAAGATATCACAACAAAGAATATCCCACAAACAGAACTACCCTTGGAGTTACTGGGACCTGAAAAGTATTTATTGCTGTGCCCTGTCAACAGTTTGTTAACACGTATCCGTAAATTCTGTTTAAAGTAGTTAAAATTGTATGGTTAAAATGTAATTCTACACGATTCATGCGGAAGATTCTTTCAACACTATAGAAATGGTGCTGGCTAAACGTAGTAGAAGATGAATGGAAATTTTCAAAGTTTTATGGGAAATGCATCATTTCTTAATTTTTGATCATTTGTATTTAGAACTATGCACTTCATCTAATAATAAAACATTTGATTTTTATAACACTTTTAATCTTTATTTATCATTGCATTTTATTAAATAATTTGTATGGTATAGATACAGACATCAAAATTTTTTCCTCATGCTTGTTTCGGGTAGTTTGGAATAGAAAAATTCAATTTAAAAATCGTTTTTTGCATTAGTGACTTTTACAATCTGGAGTGGGAATTTTTATCGACTCTAGGCGCATTAATTTCTCGTAGATTAATAATTAGGTCAAAGTAAATCTACACACCCACAACTCCGAGACCTTGGTTGTTTTCATTAAAAAAAAAGTTTTCAAACCATTATGTTTTAAATGTTAGCACATGTTGATGTAGCTCAGTGGTCTAAGGCGTTGGTTTAAGACACCAGTCACTTCGATGATACGAGCTCCAATATCCTTGCTTGCTATCAAAACTTTTTTGTATTTTATTCCAATAAAGTATAAAATAAAAAGGTTGTACAAATTTAAAAAACTTAATGCACCGCAAATGTTAAAAAAAAACTCCATAATTGGACTCAATCAATTTTGCGCACCGTAAGAATTCATCTAATAATTATAGATATAAATACCAATATGATTATAATGATATATCGAAGCACATGGGCTGTATGGTCTTTATAATCTACCCATTATCAAAATTTTTTTTATTGATTTCAAATTACAACTACATGTTAAAAAATTTGATGTATCGTCATAACCGTTCAAAAAATATTCATGATCGAACTCAATCATTTTTTACGCGCCACAGGTATTCAACACAATTATTAATGTGATATATAAATAAGATATAGTTATATAGTTATATAGTTGAACTTTCTGCTGGAGGGTGAACAATTTATGTGGACGAGCATATTTCTGGGATCTGGATAGGACTACCATAAGCAGGTGAACGGTCTTTATTGCCCTGTCGTAGCCAATAGCTGAATCGCCCCATAACAGCGTCAATGGAGATAGATATAAGCCATCCTTATTTTGAGAAATCCCTCCATCGGGTGCAAGAGTTATGTTTTTCTCTCCAGATCCGAGCTCTCATTTAGGATCCGACGCACCGGTAGATCCACTTTTACCGGGCTCTCCCTTAGGACCCGAAACACCGACAGGTCAATATAAAGTGCGTGAGACATATTAACTATTAGGGGTCGATATTGTTCACTGGTGGCGTCGTTTTAGACCTCCATAAAGCTGTCTATGGCACCGCGTGTAATTTGACAACCTAAACCGTGGAATGCTTTTTTTGTTAGCTGGAAACCGATGGAGACACATGTAGTTCATTTGTAAACGCTGGTGCCTTGCATTTCCACTTCCACAAAACCAATGAGATACGAGATACGAGGATGAATTTAGTGTTGTCGTGGTGATCATCCCAGATGAGGTGGCTTAAATACCTGGACTGCTCTGCTTCTTCTATTAGATCTTCTATGATGAGAACTAATTTTTTTTTGGTCAAACTCACTTGACTCTTCGGGAATAGCAGTCCAAATAGTAACCGGAACACCTCGGGCTTTAAACGCAGTTATGATTTTTCATTACGCTGGCCGGCAAAGGTAAAACGCTTGATATTGAGACTGTGGGTTGAGTAGGAGGTTCTGAATGAACGTGGTTTTACCGCACATTTTCGATCTCCAAATGAGAATCCTCGCTGGGTGCGTTGGTAGGCAAGTATCTAGTACATGGAATTCCTTATGAACTATACGTTTATACTTGGTTATATATACGTTGACATAGTGGGTTCAAATGAGTACCGATACGTTGAAAAAGTAGCGTTTTCTCGTAGGTTTTTTGGAAAATGTGTTGAACAAGATTGCCAGACCACACGCAAGCGCATCCAACTGGACCAAATCTAAATATTCTCAAGCGAAAGCAGAACAAGGCAATACTTCGCCATGAGCTTTCCCAGGATAAACGAGAAAGGATAAACAGGATAAAAGTAAAAAAAGCGATTCAGCGTCAAGCACCCTTAACTGTACTAGGTGGAAACGACTCTATTAGCCCACTTCAGATGCTCAAACTTAAATGAAAGGTGCTGATATTGCAGGAAGAGCAAGCATAAAGCAATAGATCTGAAGGTTACGAAGGTTATAGCACGACAAGTGTTAGGTTTGTCACCTTCCATACTTGAAATGGAGAGACTCGCCGAAATACGTCTTAAGGTAGCGATATTATGTTTAACGAGGTGATGAATTTGAAATTTATAGACTTAGATCGTACTAGCATACCTAATAATAGCACCGTCCTTAATTACTCTCCCTAATAAACATCGTTTTATTTTGCCAGGATAGCACGGCACAGGAAATTACTCAGTCAAGCTAGCTGTGACTCTCTCGTTTCCGAGAGATTGGGAAGTTTTTCTAATCAGCGCTACAATACCATACATGTAGTATAATGTTACAGAGAAGAACAGCCTACTGGTACTTCCAAAAAAAGAGCTAAGTTTAACACCTGGGAATTACTGCTCTACATCCAGACTCGTACACTCATTTAATAAGCTCCTAAAAAACACAGGCCTCATGGTCTCGGTAAATATGGCTACAATGAAATCATCTATCGCAATAACTAAAAATAATGCTCTTTCAGGGACTTTACTTGTGCTTCTGGGTTTCCCAGCTGAAACAAAACTCAATGCTGGAACCCATGTTAATTCCAACCTTGTGGACATCACTGGAAGCGTTAACAACCTTCTCGTCTATGTCAGCATTATCAAGAATACGAATGTAGGCAATTTTCAAGTCCCACTTCTGCAAACCATTCCACTGGGCGATGCCAGACCTAACTTAATCATTTGGAGGGCCAGTGGACCAGACTACGAAGCTTTATCAACTGAACTTACGCTCGTTCCAATCAATCGAAGTTAATATTAGAGATAGACATGATAAAAGTATAGACTTCAACCAATACGACTTAACTATTAGAATCAGAATTTGCAAAATGAATAAAGCTTAATAGTGATACGAAAAGCCGCCTCTCACTTCATTGCTATTAACAAGCAGGTAGAGCATTGCCTCATTAAGTACAAGAAGGCAAAAGCTTCTTTGGAAATTTTTGGGGGGTGAGACAAGCGTATTGTAGCCCCTGTAATGAAAAGCGTTGCTAAGGCTGCGCTGCAAAGGCTCAACAGGCCGTCTCAACGGCTCTTAACGTGCAAGGTCCCGTAAAAGATAGATTGAAGGCTGCGGCTCAAACACCAGCCACCAAAGAAAATCTCATGAATCTTGGACGGGCAGGGATTAAAGCTGCGCGCCCTATCATGTGAGTATGTTATCATACACCTCTGTTTGACACGCATCTTTTTTACATTATATATAGCAATGAAATGGAAGCAGTTTATGAAAAAAAACAATTTTTACACTCATCTCCACGAGATCACAGACTGATTTGATTAGAAGTTACCTCGAGTTCGTAGAAGCAAAAGGTAACTTAGATCACACAAAAGCGCTTCGTTTTGAAAAAGGCACCGAGTGAGACTTTATCGATTTCTCTGATAGTTATGTCGTGGTAAAATTTCAGGTCGTGTGCACTTCAGGGAGTATCGTAGCTGATGTTAGATCAGCTGTAACCAATCCTTTTGCGCACGGTTTATTTAGGAAAGTTAATTTAGCAGATACATCTTGACAAACTATGTCCAATCTCGACGAGCAGAGATATCTCTAACAAGCAATGTTACTTACCCTATTGTCGAAAAAGAAGGACTGGGGCGAAAGTAGCGCTGATCAGCTCGAAGGAAGGTACCCAGACACCCCTGGCTAATTTTGAGTCGAGACTAAAGATGAAGCCAATACAAGTTTTGCTGCTCGACAGAATTTTGTGGTAGCAGAGGTCGCTGTTAACACTGCACCAACAGTAACTGTCACTTTCCGTTCGTTCCTGGGAATTGTACGCCAGAAACAGTTGCTACTGAACGATACTTTCGCACAAGTACAAGCCCATCACGTCGTAAATAATTGTTTTATTCTGGACTCGTGAATTTTAGAAGTGGGAATGTATCGTACTATTACGACTGACTTTACAGACTAGGAATGTCAACAGCAACGTAGCTAGAAAATTGGGCCACAAAAAAACGTTACTTAATTTCTGTGAGTCTTCACTGCTGACGAGTTTCCTGATCCAGGTAAATTCATGACTGCCACATCATTAATATTTAATTATAACACACGAGAGTTATCTGGTAGTCACTAGGTAGCATGTTGGATCTCATATGATAATGTTGGGATAAAATCGTATAAAGTAGAGTCGTTCAATTCATTCGTTCTACTACCAGATGCCGACGATATCATGCTTGAATACCGCACATTCTTTCGGAAGTGGCTTGATGAAGTTTGCCACCGTTTTGTTATTGGAGGTTACAGTTATAACACCGCTGATCTGCATGCACTGTCTGCGCTAACGTGTGGGCACTATGCACTTTGGTTTTGCTAGAAAGGCGCAAAAAAAAGCATGGTGGAGCTTCGGTCCTGACAGTGTAGTAATTGATCTGCGCATATAAAACCTTGTAAGACTTTAGGCCGAATCGGCCTATCTTTTTTGCATCCCTTACTTGACCAGCGCTAATAATGGCTGAAAAATTGCACCCAAGGCCAGAGCGAGGAAGGACAGAAAATTAGCTCTTTGTTAGCCATTTTTTATAAGACGAAGAATTTTTCGACGTTGGTCAGCCGATGCTTTTGCAAACTTCATAACAGCTTCTACCTTCGGTTTGCTTCAGTGTGCTGCTGGTATACAATGCTTCCCATTAACCACGCCCTTGGCTATTCTTTGCGACAATGAATCGAAAGATTATGGTGGCTTTTTCAATTTATAATCTCGCTCGTGCTTAGCTCCTCGGGTTAAAGTTTCGAGGTAGTGCTTGTGTTTTCGTAGCATGGATTTAGATTGAAGCATATTATATATGTATACTTATGCTTATGATTTGTTCAATATGCCATGACTTTGGCTGAAGTCCTTTACACCAAAGCGTTAGAGGTCGGCTACAGCGTCCGGAGGGATAAAATATCCATACCTTTTGCCCACATTATGATAAAAATTGCTCAAAACTCTCTAGAATCCTGGCGCCAAGACTAAAAGTGAGTGTTGTGGTTTGCTATGCTTCTCACCACTGGACCTGTGAATCTCCGTGTATTCACCACGGAGCTGCCCGAACTCTCTCGTTCTGCATGTCGGAGATTGATAAGATTACTCAAATACATGACCTCATTATTGACGATGTTGAAACATAACAAAAAAAAACTTCTGATATTTTACTCAAAACAGCTTACTATGGCCCTGGAGGATTTCAGGGCTTTAACGCACTCCATTCGAAACTACCAAAAGGCGCTGCATCAAAGGAGACGGTCCATTGGTGGTTATCTAACCAAGTGGTCAGAAAATACATGCGGACTCGACTGCCTAAGGAGATGTTTGCTCATTTTACTGAGAACTGGCGGAAAATATTTCATCAAGCCGATCTTCTCTTTCTCTCATATGATAAACTCGGTTGCAAGACATACAAGTATGCTTTGAGACTTGTAGGCGTAGCCTCTTGCCTCACACGCAAGTCTGCCATGTAGACAACATTGCTTATCCAACCGCTGAGGATATAGTCAATCATGATCAACCAACCTGGAGTGCCGACTGTCTTTCCGTGCACACGATATGCAGTCCCACAACCTGCATATTTTTATTCGAGTGGGAGTCTTCTCTCGACTATGTGTAGAGGCACTTGGACGAACGTTCCTTTGTATGCCTTAACCGTTTCGATATTTCCAGATATAAGCACCGGTTGACCTTGTTTTTTGTAACGATGGGCGATCCTGTCGTACGGGTCAATACGTATCTTCGCCAAGAGTTCAGGATAGTTTTTTTGTGGTGAAGAAGTAAGCTAGTCTGGACCTTCTCACCTAGGACGTTAGTCGACTACACCAAAATGTCGTTAGGTGTAGTGCTTTGCAAGGCTTGATTGAATTCCACACCTGGGAAATGCTCACCGAAATGATTGAGCTGAATGCAGTCTGGCTGGCATCACATCAATACTTTGTAAAGCTAACGTTGGCCCTTTTTGGCAGATGTTGTTGGCAGAAAAAATCGACTACGGCTCGCCGCACACTTCGCAGATGCATCGATAATTAGTTTCGAATTGGCAGATATTTGACCCGGCCCATATCTTTAGCATTTCGCGTAGGCTTTCTCCGCAACATATTACCTGAAAAGTTCAATCTCGAGAGTCTTGCTTGATTTTCTCAGTGCGACCCAGCTAGATCGTTTTCTGGAATGAGCATAACCAGTTTGTGCCCAGTAAATGTGTTCACGACCCACCCCGTCTTACCACTTCCACCCTGACTAGTCAAATACGTATAACTTGCAGTAGCTGCCATGAGATTAATCGGAGGATGAGCAACATCGCTTGCTTGCAATTCAAGTTACCCAGCAGTTTTGACTAACCAAGCTGCAGCCTTAGGGCGCCACTTGTATCCCGGTTGCTTATGTCGCCATGTTCCATACCCCCATAGGGGCCCTCAACAAGTAGGTTTTCGACCTCAATTTGAAGGGACTTGGCATAGATGGCTTCTGTGCATAACAGTATGACGTCTTCTTGGAGGAAGCATCTCAGCACCCTCGGAACGCAACATTGGTGTATGCAAGTACGAATGCCCGTATATAAAACCACTGATGTCTTGTTTTCTCGTCTTTATATTTAACGTTTTCGACTTTCTCGAAATCCAATAGTCAATCTGTTCCTTCTAGATCTTTGCAGATATAAGCAGCTTCATTGTAGTTACGAATAATAATGCTAGGATCGTCACCATGCCTAACGCATTTTCCAACGAACTGGACAGCCAAGTCCTTGAGTGGAAATTTGATCTTTGGTGCCAATGCTATATACAACCTCATTGGCAGTGGCTTGCTTCATGTCCCCAGGTTAAAGTAAGTCTCTGAGCTCTGGAGTTGTGATCCAGCCCTAGTTTTCACGCAAATACTCTCCCACTCGACCGATGGTATCGCTTTGGATGCAGGTAGTGATCTCCATAGCGAACTATCATTTCCCACAGGAACCTGACCACACAGCCAGAATTTTGTGGTTGATTGATTGACCCTAACTGCGATTATCTCCCTCGTCCTCTGTTAAATTATTTTTTACGCAGCAGAGACCAAATTCCTTTATTGCTATTTGATGAATAAAGGTTGAACAATGCTCATTCGGCAATGTCGTCCAGAATTTGGAGATGCTCAATTTTTGGAGGGTCAGTTGGAATTTCAGCCCAGGTATGGTTATTATGACAAGGCACGCTCACTGTTCCACAGGGCGTTACTCAGAGCATCGACAGCAATCAACTTAACCTTAAGGGCAGTCTCAAGAGCGAACATATCCTCACATGAGCAACTTGTATCTGCAAGCTTCTTGTCGAAGCGCTATAGTATTCACCGGCGTCGGGGCGTCAACCCAGTACCTGCTCGTGTCATATTATTCTGGAAGAGGTTTACAACTTAGCGAAAGAAACAAGTCGTGAACTCGCTGTTTTTTTCCTGTTCTAACATCGGCCCTGGTTCACCATGCTGTTGGGGAAGCGGTCAAAGCTGATAACGAACAAAGATCAGATATTCCCGGCTTTTGCCCCAAATATGCTGATCAATTTCATGAAGAACGCCAGTGCTGACCTAATCCCCGCGAACAACACTTTCCCCCTTAATGCGGTGGTCAGCAACACCTTCTTCCTCGGTCACCCGCGCTAGGGGTTCTCTAGTTGATTTACCTACAACAGTGTAGTGTTCGTCTGGATCCAAAAATTATAACACTTCCTATGCCAAGTCTTTGGTTACTCTAAGATCTTTTTTTTCAAAAGAGACCCAATACACTTAGCCTTCGTCGGTGATATTTGGCCCTCTTGCTACCGGCTGTACGTCGAATCGACAATCATCAAAACCTTCCTCTATATTTTGTTTGTAACCTTCATTGATGTATCTTCCGTTTGGGTAGAACAAGGGGCATCGTCGACAATTGGAGCTTAGTATACTTCCGGATCCAGTTTGGCCTGTAATGGCACATCCACAAAGAATGTCAATTCTTCTTTGGTTAGTGGCAGGCGAGGTTTTCCCTTCTTCACTTGCCACGGCTTAAATGTAGTAGGCTGGAGAGGCTTCAATAACCTTCTCTTAACAACTTCCGGAATAGGGTCATCAAGGATGTTTTAGCAACTTCGGTGAGGGCCGCATTCTCAGCAAGTAGTTGCTCGATGTATTCATTCATAATTTGCTTATAGTCATAACCGCTTATGGTGAGAATATCTATTACGATATGCACTAACCAGACGAGTCACTAAATGGAAATTTTGACCAATTCATGCAGCACGCTTCTTTGTATCTATCAATTTTTGAGCAACGCGATGAGAATCGCACAGCTTACAAAGCAGAGTAGGAGACTTAGTCACTGTACCACATAGCCTGCACGGAACTGGTGGCGTTCTTCCAAGACTTAGCTGCTGTCGAAAATATATTTCGACACACTTTTTGTGATATAGTTGTTAGGTTTCAACTTTCAACCACGCGCATCTATTATCTGCCTTCATAGTTTTGTATAACATGGCCTGACGCATGTTTAAATGAAAAACGACTAAGGTCTTGGTGTTGCGGGTGTGTAGATTTACTTTTGCCCTATTGTTAATCTACGCGAAGTTAATGTGCGTAGAGGTCCATAAGAACTCCCACTCCGGATTGTAAATGTCAATAACCCTGCTAAGAGGCACCACGGGTGGCTACGCTCATTATATGCCCGAATCTGAAATCCCCTAGTCCGTCCCCACCCATCAACCCTCCCCCCACCAGTGGATATATTTTTGGAATCCAAACTTTTTGTTGAAAATTGAATCGTTTTCGTTAAAAAAAGAGACATTCTATTGTACATAATTCTTTCGAGAATCTTAGAGAAAATTGTCAGCAATGATAAAGGTCTATAATTACCTAGAAGTGAAGTAATATAAAACTTAGAAATGGGAATCACTTTTGATACTTTCAGACAGTCAGGAAATAATCAATTTCTTATCGAGTTTTTAAAAAACAGGAGTTTTCTAAATGTACTTATTGTATTTGGAGACAGATTTTCGAGTAATATATTAGATAACAAAAAAAATTTTTTTTATTTGTTTTGCATTAGCATTTAAACACTGTAGCATATATTTTTATCGCTATATAATTTAGCCAACGGTAAATAAAGAAAGTTGATTGATTGATGATTGAAACATTTATTTAGGATATCAATATAAAAAAATTCATTGACTATTTGTTCTAGCAATAAGATATTAATATAATACTAAAAAGAATTAGTCTGATTATGCTTGTCTGTTAGTTATTGCATATAATGATACTTGTATCGTGAATTCACAAATTTTCTTATCACTGTAGCCTCGTGTTATCTTAAATGAGCCAGTGCAACTGAATATAACTATTGACGTTCTATTCTAATCTAAAAAAGGCGTGGTAGTTTCGCATGGTAAATTCACGTGGTAAATACGCGTTGTAATTTCACGTGATCAGTTCACGTGGTAATTCAGTGTATAAAATTTGTTGAATACATGAGATTTGGCGACCAAAACAAATGCAAACCCCAGATCAAAATGTCACCAGAATTCCACCCATATTCATCTTAAAAGTTTGCTGTATATTTCTCCTGTATGAATATTATTGGAATGAAACTTTTATAAAAAAAAAAAAAAAGCTTTTAACAAATACGAAATAATTCCACACATAAAACCAGCAATAAGTATTGATGGTTGATAAATTGAACAAAATCTTTGTTTAAGAATTTGCTTGTAAATTAAGGTTTATAGTCTACAGACCTTTTCAACAAGCTTTTCTATTTTTTTAAAATTCTGGATATCTTAGGAAAAGCCATATTTTATTTTATTACATGGACGTGATACTTTAATGAGCTATAATTACATGAACGTGATAATTTAATGATTCTTAAACAAACTATGCAAGCATTGCTTGGGGCAGTTTGAATATTTCTAGTCTAAAAAAAATTCTTCTTAAGCAAAAACAGGCCGCTTATATTATATTTGATGAGCATTATTTATCGCATGCAAAACTTTTCAAAAACCTTTAAATGTATATCAAGTAAACAAATCAAATAATTTTATGTACATGTAAGAATGGCTACGTACCTAAAGTAACCAGCAGCAATTTTACATATGTCAAGCACTCTTACAACACTTGTTCTTCTTTAAACAGCTTTCATCAGAGACATCAAACTCTTACGTCACTCTAAGGGGACCAATATTACGGAACAACTTTCTTACTGTTAGTGAAAAAAATTTATTGCTTGTATCTCTTAACAAACCTTGTAAAAGAAGATTCTTGACTTTTCTAGATCAAAACAGTAAATCTTTGTATCGGAAAGTTAGAAGAGGCCTGATGATAAGGTTTTAACCCTGCATCATTTCTTCAGGTATCCCTGATTTACATGGTAGTCGTATGCCCCTGTGCATTTGCAGTTCTTCTATCTATTTTCCTTTATTTAGTTATAAAAATGAAAATCCACTTTCCACAAACACAATTTTTTTTCTGTGAGCTGCCTAAGTGTTGCACTTAGAATTTAGTAGATATGTCTTTATAAAAACACCACAGTGTTTTGCATTTTTAATGTTATTCTTCCATGACATGTTCAGAGGCAGCCTAAGAATTCAACCTTCCAACTGCTACTACAGTGTTTTTTGATTGCTCAAGTACAACAACACTATTTTGAAAGTTTCCATAATTAACCTATTCCTTCTGTAGTTCCATCAATTTGCAACATGCATTCCATGTTGATGATTTCCCTACTAATAATTCTTTCCTTATTCTTTCTGCTCTTATTAACTAGCTTTTTAAAACAAGAAACAGAGGGAGCATTTGTTATGCAGGTCGAAAAGGTGTCCCAAAGAAACCAAGCTTTAAAAAGAAGTGCCGTATATAGAAGATTTATCTGATAGCGTACTAAAATCTTATCAATCCTCAAAGAATACGGTATATATTTTATACAAAAGTGTACCCAATCATTAATTCTGGATTAAGTTTGTTAACCTGTTGTTACATTAAAGATGGAAGAAATTCTTTACGAATACTGATTGTATTTCCCAAGTGTAGTAATTGGTCAAAGGGTAAACTATAATTCTGATGGATTACTTCTTAATGCACGTTTATGAACTCGGTGAATCAGCTGGTAGTCAGTTTTCATACAAAACATCCAAATTAAAGGACAAGATAAAAATTGGACAAGAATATAACTATTTACAAGGCTTCTCGTTTGATTAGTATGCATGTTGTTCCTCGTTCTAATGAAGTAAGGTAACTTTTTATTGGCTACAGTACAAATATTACGTGTACCGAAAATTTCAACTTATATTCTGTCGTGACTCCTAATAATAATACCTGTTTCTTTGCTAAAGTTTCAACACCAAAAATTTTAAATGAAATATTATATGGCACTTTGACTTATAAAAATATATTTTGGAACTTCGTTGTGTTAACAACATATCTACATGTCTACATGAGGTCAAATAAGTTCTGATGGATGGACAGACAAATTTTTCACGTAGAGAATTTATGTTAAGACAAGAAAGAATAGGATTGTTAGGCCATTTGTTACGAAAGTTAAATTAAAACGAAAGATTGTAATCAGTATTAAGACAGAAGTTGATATAACTGTTTACAACTATCAAGTATTACTAACAAAGAAGGAGAAATTTTGAAATTTTGTTGCATAGTCATTGTTCATGACATTGAATTGGATGAAAACAAATCCATTGTTATTTGGTTGCTAAAGTATACATAAATATTACAGCGTAATTTTTGAAATATAAATAAATTGTTAATTTATGGATAAGTAATATAATTAATATTTTTGCTCAAAACTATTTATAAACCAAAAATTAACATTTACCAGAATAAAATAAAATCTAGTTTTTTCCTGGTAAAAAAACTTTTGCCATGATACAACTTGGTCACTTCCACTAAACATTTTTTTTTCTAGTTAACAGAAAAGATACTGTTAACCTCGACAATAGGTTATAATCTTATGCTGATGGTCTAACAATTGAACACTCATTTCAATAACTCGGTAAATCTCAGTTTAGTGTCTGATGCAGACAGTTCACACCGCTAGGTGATAATCGCTTAGCCTTGTGTGGCAATTCTCCTTGTGTGCAGCATCACGATAACAAGACCCAGTTCTAATGTTATCGTAAGTGGATTAGTGTCAAAAGGGTCTTTAAAACTTTGATCCAACACTTCATCAACTGATTATACCAGTCTTTTACACATGCAAGCATTTTAAAATCCTCAGTCTTGCAGAAAATCAATATTTTTCTTGAAGTGTTGATGACTGAGGAAGATGAAAAAGTGGGAGGGTACCTTGGGATCATTTATCGGTGGCCTTAGCTTTAAGTTCTTGATTCTCACAAAAAAAGTAGTTATGAAAAATCCTTATCATTTTTATTTTCAGTAAAAATATAACTTTTTGGCAATAAGGCAATAACTTTTAAATATGTTTTTTTTTATTATCTTCAGAGGTAATGAAAGGAACTAAAAATGACGGATATTAGGGTCCAAAGTCCGACATTTCAAAAAAAGCACTAAAATCGCCGTAAAATCTTCCATGAAGAAACATAGAACTTCAATTTATAATATAAAACAAGCATCTGATATCATCTACGCTAAAAATTTTAGCACGAATACTATTTATATTATGAAAAGGAAAGCAAGATTTTTTTTTCCTAATTTTTTTTTATATTCTTTTCTGTGAATTTATGAGCGGACATTTGATTGTCGTCAATCGTTTTCGTAATCTAAAGTAAGTTCTATTTCATTACCTCAACTGTTTCTTACTTCAAACGTTTATATAGTTTTATGCTTTTATCTGCTATTCTGTGTAAATAATAGTATTGATCACAATTTTCTACCTATAATAACAACTTGTACGACTAAATTTAATCGAGTAGTTATTTATTCTGCCACGAAATAGTATATATAAAAATTAAAAGAACAAGAAATAAGAACAAGAATAAACATTAAAATAAAAAAACAAAATGGTGGCAAGAACAAGCACAAAAAATGTCTGTCACAACAATATTTCCATTGTGATCCTGTTATACATCACACACAAACACATAGAAGAAATTGATTAAACCTAAGCACAGTAAAAAAAAAAAAAAAAAATAATGAAAAAAAGAAATCAGTAAACTATTAAAAAAAAAGAAAAAAAAAACTGTGTTTTTTACTGAATTATATATTTTTTTTCATAGCTCTGCGAACAACGTCGAAAGAGGTAAAAAAATATTTCCTTCATCTTATGTTTAAAAACGTCATAGTTTGTAATTGATTTTCATTAGAAAGCCTGTTCCATATAGAGGGACCTTTTGATGACAGACAATCTTTTTCTAATGGTAGATCTTCGCAAGGGTGTATCTAGCCTTTGATGGCCATGGTGTAGAGGGATTTCTAAATTTTCAGAAATTTTAATGATTTCAAATATGTAGTTTAAATTGCGTCTATTTCTACTGCAGAATTTAAAGGCATGTGCAGCAATACCTGATTAACCCTCATATCAACATGCAGCTAATTTATGGCTCTATCTTGCTCAGTACAAATATGGGCACGACTATCCATACTTAAACAAAATCTTTCACATTTATTTTGTGCACTTTTCAAACAGATTTTAAGTGATTCGTTGGGTCCTAAATGTGGTAGTCCTAATAGAAAAATTTATTATTTGTATGGTGTCAAAATAGAAGCATATCCGTCCTTAAAGAACATAGATGATATTTCATCACGCCCTGATGGCTTATTCTAAATCATTAAATATATTTTTAGCTATACCCTTTGTGACCTTTGAGAGTACAAATTCGTTAAAAATGTTCATTTGGCCATAAAAATTTAGGGTTGCTTGTATATTATAAACACTTGATGCTCTTGGAAGAAGATTTGAAAGATTGGTTGAAAGGTTTCCAAAAAATTTCTTAAAAGCATCAGAAATTTGAAGATGGTCAAAAACTTATTACCTTGTTATAAACAAAAATTGGTTTTTGAAGACAGGTTTTCTGATTTTTTAACTTCTATATCTTCTAAAAATTTGCAAAGATTTTTAGTTCTCCCTATACTTTCATTAAGATTAAGTTTATTTGTGAAAAAATCTTTTTTTTTCTATTATTAGATCCAGGAACATCATTTCTAAATAGTTCCTTATCTACATTTGTTTTTGTCCTTTTAAATTGCTAGTTTTTCTGCAACTTCTTTATCAAACCACTCTTGAGAATTGTTTCTTATTTTAATTGTTTCCATGGGTGCTATATCATTAACAGTTCATTCAAATTTTTGTGAAAAATTTACAAAGTTAACATGTAATCTAATAAAGACGAAGTGTTTGATGTTACACTTGTAGGATCCCTAATTAGTTGTGTAAGACCAAATGTTGAACAAAACTCACTATTCTTATTTCAAAGTGCATTTTGAGTAAGAGCTCTGTTGTCCAGAATATAATTGTTATTATTATCCAAAAGATTAACATTTAGGTCTCTTAAAATAAATATATCTTTCTCATCCTCATACATTTGGTGTAAAGTATGGGCTAAAGACTCAAAATATTGTTGATATCAGGTGGCCTGTAAATTATACCTGTAAAAGGTTTGGTGCAAGGAAGAAGAATAACTTTCAATGTCATTTTTGGGTGTAATGTCATTGAAATTAAGATCGTCCTTGATGTTACAAATAAGACTACCACCAGATCTATTTCTGTCTTTCTATAAAGTTTGGTATCCACTAAGTTCAATTTTCGTATCATCTATGAAACTATCCAACTTAATTTCAGTAATTCCAATAGTTGATGGTTTGACAATAATTCAAATCATTTTAAATATTCAATTTTTGATAGTATGCTGTTTACATTAAAATAAACGAAGTGTAATCTTTTTCGCCTAAAGAGGAGCTATTACTTGCTGAAGTTCTTGAATAAGGTTTTCTGTATTATACTGCAAAGCTCCAGGATTAAATACAATGTCCCCAGATAATGTCAACATGAGCAGTTTCAGAAAAATTAGAAAATTTAATTTAATGCACCAATTATTTTGAAGAATTTTTTGTAGAAATGTGTATAAATTATGTGAGTGAGAGAAGTTGCAGAGGCATAGATTTAATTACTTAACAAACCATATTGACTATTCAACAGACCTAAACTAAAAATGAAATGTCCGATGTTAAAAAAAAAATACAAGCACTAGGATAAACAAATAAAACGTACCTAAAAATGCAGATTTAACAGCACTTATATATTTAAAGCAAAATTTAACAAATGCAAGGAAAAGAACGTTGAGAATAAAAACAGGAAGTCAAAAATGGTGAAACGTCGATGAAATGATTTTTTTTATTTTATATTTTTGGTCTGATCTATCATTTTTTGAGTTTTGTAAATAAAGGTATTTAGACGTGTTTGTAACAGACACACCTGATCAGAGTACTTTAAAAAAATGAGGGAGTAAATACACAATCAAAACGAGATGCTAAAATCAGCTGATTACAAAAATAAATTAAGGACTACACAAACAAAATAAGATTCCAAAATTTTAACCATAATTTAAAAAACCGCTTCAAAGAAAAAAAAATCAAGATTAGAGTTAATAAAACAAGGTGTATTTCTTCAGTAATAAACTTATGATAAACGTCACTTGATTTACGCCTTGATGAGTTTATGTGGCGTTATTTTGATCGAAGTAAGTAGATTTTGTGTGTGTTTCTCATTGGCGAAGTTAGCACATTCTTGTTGATTAGATTGACGAAAATTTATCATTGCAGATAAATATATTATTGCAAACAGAAATAAATTTCTTAGTGTAAAACACTTCAGAACAGTTAGATGTAAGTAAAAGAGTAAACCTAAGTAGTACCAATAAAATTTTTAATGACAATTAAAAATAAAATTAATATAAAAATTGGAGTTCATTAAAGCATATCAAAATTTAAATTTAGGTGTAAAATAATTTGTTGAAAAAATGAAAAATATCAAAATGATCTCAGCTAATAATACTTGTAAAATTTCAGCCAAAGCACAAAGCATACGTCAATGCTCAATTCTACTTCCCACCAATGCAAGAAAACCCACTAGTACCCAAAAAATATACACAAAAAAATTATGGAATTTTTGCGATTTTAATCACCAAACTCACAGTGAAGGAAATTGACAAAGAACTAATCGTAGCCACAAGGCTAGGAAAAAATGGGCTTCGCCATATGAGAAACATGACTATCATCAACAGATGTGGAAGAATATCCAGCAGAAAGTTCAAAGGCTACCCTGTTCATTGAGATGTAGGCCATCGATTTAAAGTAATTCTTCCTGAATGTTGCCAGCCTTATCAAACCAATTCGAGTGATCGACGAATGTCGATATTGATTGTAGAACACATATCATGGATATGTACATTCGTCTGAGCCACTCAAAGAGCGAAAAATGACCAACACGAGGAAGAGTAGCAGAAACAAATAAATTGATGGCAGGGTAGTTTCTTCGAACATACATACAAAATCTTTATGCCTTTGTGAATAGCAATCGATCAAATGTTATTATTGAATGGAGTGTTCTTCACGCACTAAAAAAAATTTTCCTCCAAAACCAGTATTAAAAAAGTCTCAATAGCATCACAAATTTATTGATAACGACTCACACCTTTAGCAATTGAGCTGCCAAAGATAATAAGCTCGCTATTACTCTTCCATATCTTTTTTTTTCAACACTTCGTACTCTTTTAACCCGCCAACTTTATTTTGATGACAAGAAATAGTTAAAACCGACAAAATACGAACAAATATGCAGCAAAAAATAAAAAAAAAATCTATCCAAAAATATCACTGATTAATAACATAATCAAGGATAATTTTTTCCAGCTCGATAAACCTCAAACAATCCAATAAGCCAAACTACATCTTGCTTTTTTTATTTGTTGTTCTTAAGTCGTCTCAATAAAGCTGTTGACGTTGGAGTAGGAGGTTGATAATAGGTGTTGTAAAAGACAGGTAATGGGTGGTGGAAGAGGGTGTCATTTATTCTTATTGCATAAGAATACCACATATATATTTGAAATTTTTTCTAAAATTGACATTCAGCCGTGTAGCAAGAACCTAATATTTTCAAAATTGTTTTGAATAATATTAGTGCATTATATATTATTTCAAAACGCTCTGTGCAAAAGTTTTATGTAACATCCGACAAAAATTATGATTGTGTTTCTACCACACCCATTTATAGGTAAGTTACTTTGATTTTTTTCATCTGCCATAACATTTCTTTATAAATTATAATTGTGGGAATGACTTATCAAAAACCCCAGAAGAAATCAATCTAATTATCGTAGGAAAATAACGTAGAAACAGAATAAAAAGTGTAAGACATTCTTTCAAAAGAAAATTTCTTTAAATAAAGAGTGAGCCATGTACTCAAATGACTTAAAACCCCTAATAAACGAACCCACCTTTTTAGAGTCCCCACCAGGATACGGAAGATTATTTGAAAATGATGGTAACTATAAATAGCATCACAATAATATAATAAAAGATTATATAATTGTGATAATTAAAAACTGTTATTCTGCTAATTTTTTAAAAACTTTTAAATTACATCTTAATTATTTCTAAATAAGTTTATTTTATGGTTATAGTTTTAGACTTACATATCGTCGGCTTCTAATCAGTCCTTTCTCCTAAAGACACAGGAGCATTATTTAGAAGATCTTTGGTATCCTACACATTATCATATATGCTCAAAATATAATAAGATGTATTTTGTGACGTATTGCAGCCTAAAATACTAAAAAGGTAAAAGAAATAAATTGAATAGAAATATTTAATATTGAAAATTTTAACACTCGCTTTAAATGTCTTGAAATTTTTGCTACTCCTTCACTTTTTAAAGAAAAAACATTCGTTTTTTATCCTTTGTTAATAATAATTTATATTACATTAATGATGATAATAATATAAAAAGGGATAGAAAAGAAAATTAGATTTTAAAGTAAATACTAAAAAGTCAAATTTAATTTGCTTCAAAAAATATATTGGTGTTTATAAGAAGGTTGCGTGGTTTTTGATTTTACTTAAGACTGCGCATCTGCGTATCGTGAGTCAGTAGGACGAGGACTACAACAACATATATAGTTTATATAGCCTATCATCTCACTTTGCACCTCCAGGAATTCGCAACCATCTAATCCCAAATAAAAACTGTAAGCATTCATGCAGACTAGCATCACGAGAAATTTCACCTCCTACGCTACGATTTCCTTTTTTTGACTCTTTACATTTTTTAAGTTCAAACTCGAACGCATGTTTTATCTTTTCAGCGTAACATTTTCCAAGCTCACTTTTTTCCTCAGTTACTTTTAATGCGTTTGTTTGCAATTTTTTAGATACCATGATCGATTTAGACAACCAAAACATAAATAGTAATTTCCATACAAGGATATGCTAAGGAAACAAAAAAAATATTAAACCTGTTTTTGAACCCATTTTCCAAGAATTTTTAAATGCACAACTTACTGAAGAAATAGTAGATGTATATATAAGTTACCGTTAAAAATTTGGAGAGTTTTGGTTCAGTAAATTTTTTGTCATCAAATGATATTTTTTACAAGCATAATTAATCAATCTTAATTTAATTTTAAACTAGTGAGTTAATTAAAATTGACTCCTAATAAATAATTTTCTGCTGATCAACGAAATATGAGTGTTCCTTCTTTAATAAGAAAAAACCGCGACGTATTTGAATAGAACTCTTGCACAGTATGAGAGGATGTATACAGTTTATTTGAATTTATTAGTTTTAAAAATTTCTCTGATTAGCACAAGAATTATGATTAACCTATTTAATTTATATTTTGCTTGCAGTGTTATTGTGTTATTGCCACAAATTTTCTTCTCGTTTTAATTAGAACTGATTTTATCAGTATGCTATACACACACAGATTATTGTGTATACAATAACCTCAAGCTATGTAAAAAATCTTCCATGGAGATATTTTTGAATGGAATAACAAAAGATTCACGTATAGATTAAAGAACAGCTTTTACGCTTTATTTCAACCCACTGTTGTAAAAGATCATCAACATACATCATAATAAATAAAGGATAGTTCCAGGTTTACATTTTTGAAGTCAGGGCATGATGAGTAAGGTAATTATTATAAAAACTTTTTTGAGAAACAAATGTTATTTTATTATTTTCCTCTTCATCTTTAGTAAAGACATAAAATTTTGAAAGTTAAAAAAAATTTTGTTTTAAAAATATTTTTCTATAAATTTTAGTTTAAACTGTGAGGATTGTACTGTAGGCTAAACTGTGAGGATTGTACTGTAAGGTAAACTGTGAGGATTGTACTGTAGGGTAAACTGTGAGGATTGTACTGTAGGGTAAACTGTGAGGATTGTACTGTAGGGTAAAATTTTTTACTTTAAACAAAAATGTGGTCGTGTTGGCTCTAGCAGGTTTGAAATCCCCTTTTTTCATAAAAACTGAAATTGCAGTCCGCTATCCAATAATATAACAACAACAAAAACAACAATGGTAATATAGGTTCACCATTATTACTTTACATCACTGTTTAAAAAATTTAAATTAATTGGTTAGAAAAGGGGTGTTAGGTAGGTTTCATTCCTACAAAAATTAATTGGTTAGAAAAGGGGTGTTAGATAGGTTTCATTCCTACAAAAAAAAATACTTACGAGTAAAATATTAGAATATTGGAATAAAAATAATTAGACCTTTAAGCAATTTATCTTTGAAGTGACAAAATGAAGGCGCCCTTATTTTCAAAAGGCTTGCGAAGTAGGATTGGACAACAGAGTGAAAAAGAAATGAATCAGAAATAAAAATAACTAACAAAGGATTAATTTTAGTATGAAAGATATCTTAGCATTAAAAGTTTTCTAAATACAAATAAAAAGCACGTTTTGATTGTCATTGAAAATGCTAGCCGAAACTTTGACAAAAGTTATGAACAACTCTTCACATGTCAAAGAGCTAAGATTTTTTAGGTGTTGATTATTGTTATCATTAACATTGTTGTTGTTATTTGGTATCGATTATTGTATTGATAAAAGTTGTTAGGAATAGATCAGGGATCCATCTTGCACTTCTTTTTTCTTAAAATATTTTTATTGATAACAATTTTTTTCTTGATACAAATATTTTTAGTTTTGCTGATGACAGTGCTATTTATGCACGACGAATATCAACTCCTTGATTTAGAATTAAATTTGATTGATTTATTATGCTTGTAAAAAATATCATTTTGATGACGAAAAATTTACTAAATCGAAACTCTCCAAATGTTGTTGGCGTGTATTTAAAACTCTTGGAAAATGGTTTCAAAAACAGGTTTAATATTTTTTTTGTTTTCTTAGCATATCTTTATATGGAAATTACTATTTTTGTTTTGGTTGTCTACATCGATCGTGGTATCTAAAAAATTGCAATTTCATCACGAAAACAAACGTGTTAAAAGTAATACTGAGGAAAATAGCGAGCTTGGAAAATGTTACGCTGAAAAGATAAAACATGCGTTCGAGTTTGAACTTAAAAAATGTAAAAAGTCCAAGAAAGGAAAGCGTGGTGCAGGAGGAGAAAGTCATCGTGCTGCTACTCTGCATGAGTGCTGCAGCTTTTTGAATGCTTACAGATTTTATTGGGGATTAGAAGGTTGCAATTTCCTGGAAGTGCAAAGCGAGTTGGTGGGCTATATAAGCTATATGGATTGTTGCAGTCCTCGTCCTACTGATTCGGAATGCGCAAATGTGCAGTGTTAAATAATATCAAAAGCCACGCAACCTTCTTATATACACCAATATATTTTTGAAGTAAATTAAATTTGACCTTTTAGTATTTACCTTAAAATCTACTTTTCTTTTCTATCCTTTTTTATAACAATATTATCACTAATGTAATATAAATGGTTATTAAGAAAGGATAAAACGAATATTTTTTCTTTAAAAAGTGAGGGAGTGGCAAAGAATTTCAAGCCATTTAAAGCGAGTGTTGCGCATTTGAACGCCTATCTTACACTTTTATTCTGTTTCTACGATATTTTGCTACAATAATTAGTTTAACTTCTTCAGGTGTTTTTGATACGTTGCTCCTCAACAAAAAATTGCATCTTTTAAAAATTTTTTATGATAGGTATAAAAATCAAACTAACTGACTTATAAAGTGGGTGTGGTAGAAACACCCTCATAATTCCCAAAGGATACTACTGAAAGCTTATACCTAAAGCGATTTGAATAAATATATAATTCACCAATATTATTCAAAACATTTTTGAAAATCTTAGGCTCTTGTTACATGGCTCAAACATGGCTCAAATATATATGTGGTATTCTTTTGAAATAAGAATAAATAAATGACACCCTCTTCCACCACCCATTTCCTGTTATTACGACACCTATTACCAGCCTCCTACTCCAACGTCAACCCGCTTTATTGAGACAATATAAGAACAACAAACAAAATATTAATTTTTTTGCCGCACCAATAAATGAAATTGATTAAATATGAGATAAAACCATCAACCATTGAAATGTTGGACACTTGGAATCAACATGAGAAACTGATGACAAACCCGATACGAAAACAATGACAATACGAAAAAGATGGAATTAAAAAAAGTATGATTTTAATAAGATTTGTCTTTTATTACTGCCACATGGAGGTTTTAACAAATATCTCGCTATTCATCGCAATGTTTATAACTGCTATTTTAGGGAAATATTAGAAGAAGTTCTCTTTTGCTGTCAATTTTTGTTATCTGTGATCAGCATAGCCATCAAAAACCTTCGACGCGCGCGTGAATTTACCCCTAATAAGACTTAAATGCTTTAAATCAGGATAAGTAGCAGATGGGAAACATCATTTGACCAACATTCAAATAAATTAAAATATAATAACAAGTATAAAATATTTGCTCGTTGTTATTTTCTTACAACTTTATAAATTGGGATTGAATATGTAACAGTTTTTTTATTATACTTTTATTGGTTATATACTGAGAAGCAAGATTAATAACAAAAGTAGCTATAGAGATTCAAACCAATAAATAAATAAAGTGAGGTAAAATAGCAAAAGATTCTACTTTTATTTTGATACGTCGAAATTGAATACATTATGTATAATTATCATAATTATCATAATTTTAAAATGATGTTGTAAGTGTTGAGATAAATCTAACGAAACATAGCATGCAGAAACTTACAAAAATGTCAAGGATAGTGTAAAACAATAGGATTACAAAAAATTTGCTTAAGCTAATTTTCGTAGAGCAATATAAAAGTGAACCCTTTTGAATAGATATATAAAGAAAGTTTAACAGTAGAGCAGTTACGTATACAAAATGAACAGTCACGTGTATACATTGAACATTAACTTTAAGATCGTTTAAAATATTTTAGAAAATCTCCTTTGACAGGAAATAGGGAAAACGTGAGATTAAAAAAATTGTCTTATTATTTGCGAAATAAATAAAGTTGAGTTTAAATGGTGTCATTACACTGAATTTAGTCCTGTAAGTTTATTATTATAGGTAGAAAATTGTGATCAATACCGTTATTTACACAAAATAGCAGAAAATAACATAAAATTGTATAAGAGTTTGAAAGTAATAAACGGTTGATAAGGAAAAAGAACCTACATCAGATTATGAAAACGTTTGACAACAAGCAATTGTCCGCTAATAAATTTACAGAAAAGAAAACATTAGAAAAACTTGCTTTCCTTTTCATGAAATAAATAGTATTCGTGCTAAAAATTTTAGAGTAAATGATATCAGATGCTTGTTTTATATTATAAATTGAAGTTGTAAGTTTCTTCATGGAAGATTTTACGGCGATTTTAGTGTTTTTTTTTGAAATGTCGGACTTTGGACCCTAATATCCGTCATTTTTATTTCCTTCACTACCTTTCAAAATAAAAAAAAAAAGAAAAAGAAAAAAAAGACGTATTTTAAAGCTTGTTGCGTTATTGCCGAAAAATTATATTTTTACTGAAAATTAAAATGATAAGGATTTTTGATAATTACTTTTTTTTGTGAGAATCAAAAACTTATGTCTCAGGCCACTGATAAATGGCCCCAAGGTCATCTACCTCGATCATCAAATCTTCAAGGAATTTAATTGTTTTCCGCAAAACTTAAGATTTTAAAAAGCTTGCATGTGTAAGAGACCATCAGCATAAGATTATAACCTATTATCGAGGTTAACAGTATCTTTTCTGTTAACTAGAAAAAAAAATGTTTAGTGAAAGTGACCAAGTTGTAACACGGCAAAAGTTTTTTTACCAGGATAAAACTTGATGTTATTTTATTCTGGTAAATGTTAATTTTTGGTTTATAAATAGTTTTGAGCAAAAATATTAATTATAATGCTTATCTAAAAAATTTATTTATATTTCAAAAATCATTTTGTAAAATCTGTGTGGACACAAACAACCCAATAACATTGGATTTGTTTTCATTCAATTCAATGTCATAAACAACCGATTAATTAGGATATCCATATGAAGTATTTATTGGTTATTTGCTCTAAAAGATATTAATTAATATAAAATAAATAAAGATTAGTCGGATGTTGTTTATCTGTTAGTTATTGGATGTAATGATTATTGTGTCATGGATTTTCAAATCTTCTTATCACTTTAGCCTGGTGCTCTCTAAAATGAGTCAGTGCAGCTGAATATAATTATTGTCGTTCTATTCCAATCTAAAAAAGCGTGGTAGTTTCTCGTGGTAAATTCGTTTGTTAATTCCGCGTGGTAAATTAGCGTGGTAAATTCGCGTGGTAAATTCGCGTGGTAGTTCAGTGTATAATATTTATTGAATTCATGAGTTTTGGTGACCAAAACAAGTGAAAACGCAAGATCAAAATGTCACCAGAGTTGTGCCCAAATTGATCTTAAAAGTTTACTCTATATTTCTCCTGTATGCATATTTTTGGAATGAAAACTTTTGTAAAAAAAAAACAGCGTTTAACAAATAAAAAAAAATCCACACATAAAATTTGCAATAAACATGGAGGGTCGAAAAATTGAACAAAATCATTGTTTAAAAATTTACTTATAAATTAAGGTTTTTCTATTTTATAAATTCTGGATGTCTCAGGAAAAGCCATACCATATTGATTTATAATTACATGAACATGATACTTTAATGCGTTGCAATTACATGACCATGTACTTTAATAAATTACAACCGCATAAACATGATGTTTTAATGAGTTGAAATTACATGAACATGGCACTTTATTGTGTTGCAATTACATGAGCATGGCACTTTATTGTGTTGCAATTACATGAGCATGACACTTTCATGAGTCTCAGTTATGTAAAGATGATACTTTAAAGATTCTTACATATACTATGTAAGCATTGTTTGGGGCAGCTCGAATATTTCTAGTCTAAAAGAAATTCTTCTTAAGCAAAAACAGGCTACTTATATTATAATTGGTGAGGATTATTTATCGCATGCAAAACTTTTCAAAAATCTTTAAGTGTATATCAAGTAAATATGAATAAAATAATTTTATGTACATGGTAAGCAGCAATTGTACGTATATAGAGCACTCGTTTATCTTTAAACCGCTTTTAACTTCCAAGAGTATCAAAAACATCGAACTTCTATTTTACACTAAAATGACCATAATTATGGAACAAATTTCTTTTTAAGATTTTTTTTATATTTACAACAAATACATTTGGACGCTCAAGATGTTCTCCTTTAGAGGTATTTTAATCTATAAAATTTGTATATGTTTGTTTCCTTGAATTTACCTCAGTGATTGATAACTTTTTTATAGCACGTTAGTTTAATAATACATTTGCAAATGCGATTACTAAATGGCTAGCTAAATTTTTTGCGTCTTAGGATTTTTTTTGAACTTTTATGATACATGTTGCATGCACTTCACAGATGCAGGTGACCAGTTGGTGTCATGCAAACTTCAGAGCACACTTCAGACTACAGCTCATATCAGAAATTACATCATTATTGGGAGTGGCTTGAAAGTGATGTATCATCAAAGCTGTTATCAGTACTATACTATGAAAAAGTTGGTTGCAAAAACGAAATTCGTTATGCAACACCCATGCTAATAGTTACAATCTGGAAGACGAATAAAAAAGAACAAGACACGGACAAGTTCACAGAAAAATCCTTCCAAAGAACATCTTTTCTGCAAAAAGAATAAGGAGATTAAAGGAAGTCAGCTGCGTGAAAGTCCGTCTGTATGATAATCCCAAGTTGGTGTGACTTGAAATCCAACAGGCTTTCATATCGAAATACACAATGGAGTATTTTATATAATTGATTGTTTATAAATCTAATTTTTAACATTCAGTAAAAATTATAATGAGATTTATTACAAATAAATAAATTAAAAAAATCATCTATATCTCTAACTGATGACATCATAAAAAATTGCAACTTTTTTTTACTAATATTTGTTTGTAAAATGAAAAAGCTATACAAATGCAAATTCCACAAAGTTTCATAAATGGGCTCAAAAGTTCTCTGAGGTGGTCCTTTCGGCTCCTTCCTGTATTTGCGACTCAAATAATGTCCAGTATTAATATAGTTAAAGAAACCGATGAATTTTTTACCATTTTATTGGCACAGTTGACACATCCAATATTGTCAACTGACTTTCTGAAAATGAAGCCAGAAATATAACATAATGTTACCTTGTTGTATGGAGATACAGTATGATGTTACAATAAAGAAAAATTTCGTTGAAATCTAACTGTTGTAATTCAGTAGTGATATCAGCAGGTATTAATTAAAATTAAAAAGGTTTAAATGAAATAATTTTCCAAAATAGATATATTTCGATATGAGCACTGCAGATAAAGGAAGCCAGGTAACTCACGGTACACTTCGCTTCTCGCTAGTGTTCTTTTGTGCCACTCATAATGGCTTCCAGTAAAGCTTGCGTCATTTCAAATTGATTCAATTAATTTGACGGAAACCGCTATTTAGGTTAAATATAATAGATCATCGCTTACAATCAGCCTTAAAACGATAGTTACTTTACGAGCTTAAAATCTATCAAGTAATTACGGCTTGACGATTATAGGATATATTAGAGGAAAATCTGGCGAAAAGCTATCCATAAACTTAGGGATAAAAGTGAAGATATTGTCAATCTGTTTAGTTTCCAAATACCATCTACAGACATTTTACATCCACAGAAATTTTCCCTTTATTTAATGTGGGAATAGGGGGCTTTATCCTTCAAAGTGGAGGAGCCGTAGGCTCTTGTGGTGCAATCCTCTACCTAAGGGATTAAGAGGTTTTATCCTTCGGATATTGAATGGCCTTTGGCCTCCTGGCGCCTTCCTCGCATGAAATAAAAATTGGGTAAGGGTAAATCTACCTGTGGGTGACTTCAAGTAGATATATAATTGGTAATTGTAAATTTGCACTGCCCCACTGTCCACAGCTCCAAGACTTTTGTTGTTTTATTAAAAACATTAAAATATCACTTTAAATGTTAGCACATGTTGATGTGGCGCAGTGTGCTAAAACATCATTCTAAGACACCAGTCGCTTCGGTGGTATGAGTTTGAGTCTCCCACTATCAAAACTTTTTATTTATTTATTTAAAATTACTAATATAAACTTAAAAAACTTGATGCACCAAAAGGACTAAAAAAAAGTTCATATTGATAATCGAAAATCTCACTCAATCAATTTTTCGTGCCTTAAGAATTCAGCTGATAATTATAGGTATAAATACCAATTTGATTACAATCATATATTTCGGCGCACGGTTTATATATTATGTATAATAGTCTATCCACTATCGAAATGTTTTTTAATTCAAATTAAAATTAAAAATTAAAAAAACTTGATGCGCCATATGCGTTCAAAAAAAATATCCAAAATTGATAATCGAAAAACGAACTCAATCAATCAATGATTTAACACAGCCGATAGTGTGAGATATAAATAAGAAATCGATTACAACTAATATCATGGTGCACAGGGTTTATATATCTGCCAGAAGGTGGAAAGTTTGATGAGGACGAGCATAGACTGGAAGTTGGAAAGAGACGTTTCGTCCCAGCTTGCATCACACTGTGCCTATCGATTAATATGTCTGTCGGTAAAAATGTCATAATCAGGTGAGCGGTTTCTCCAATAATATCTATCTATCAAGAAGATAAGAATGAGTGTAGTAACTTGGAATATTTGTCGGTTTTGGTGGTTTGTGTAGACTGTGTTCGTGGGGTAGGTTTTAGAGTCAAAAAACTTAAATTTTCCGAGGTGTGTGGAGTGTCAGTAGCACTTCGGTTGCCAAAAAACAACAAAACCTTTTGGGGAAAAGGAAACATTAAAAACCCGGGAGGGTTCTCTTCCGGGTGGTCATAAGAAGATTGAAATCAATTAAATGGTTTTTATTTCTCAACAGCGAATCACAATATTAAAATACTCGCTAAAATATCAATATACTTTTATAACATAAAAATATAAATATATTATA
>JAUZNK010098344.1:0-12041 GCA_035046665.1 Euphysa ruthae
TAATACTACTAATTTTAGCTTTTGCAATAATTCTCAAATTTAAGCCAAATATGAAAGTTGAAATAAATTCTTATAAAATTCTTTTCTTATTCTATTAAGACTTGCATTTTTTTTCGTTGTGAATTCTGATACTAAAATAGAAAGCTAACTATATTTGCATGATCTAGAGTTTGTTTGTATTGAATAATCTTGTTTGTAATAAATTTAATATGGAAGGTGTTAATATTTATTTTGATATTATTTCATAATAAAGTATCAATGGTTAAAACTTAACTTATATCCTAATTTTTATTTTATAATTTGATTGGTTATGATCAATTCATTATAAACTCCCTAATTCACACTGTTAAAAAGTTTATTTACTTGGTTATTGTAATTTTCTTGTAGGCCAAATAACTACGACTACAACCCCTACGCCAACACCTACACCTGGTAAGTTGATACTTTACTGATATAATTTTTTGTTGTTCGATTTGGTTTGAACACTTCTAAATATTCTTCATATTCTTTTTGTGTTTGGTTTTTTTGAAAATATGTGATGTTATTAGTACATAGTCTAGTGGAAGTGTAATTTTACAGTCTTTTTCAAGTGTGATTTGAGAAAAAGCATTTCATTTTTATGAGATTTTACGACAGTTTTAAATTTATATTTCTGAAAAATTTCTTTTATATTTATATAAACTTTTGTTTTGTTTTTACCAAAACAAATGACTCTTTTGGGGAGTTTTGTTCATTATTTTGAATTAACAGTAATGTTATATTTTTCTAACAAAGGTTTTATTTACAATAAGCGTAATATTGGCGGATTTTATTAATTTTAATTGGTTATTGAGATGTCTCCAAAAAATATTACAGACATCACAAATTTAAGGAAATTGTTCAAAACTGTTAAAAAACTAAAATATTTAAAATATAAAAACAAATGTGTACTAATACATTTTTTATCTTTTTTGTATGAAAAAAATTTTTAATATACGTTTTTGCTTTTCGAAAGCAAGCCAGATAAATAATCGTAATATTTTACATGTTTTGTAAAAGAGTAGTTTTGAACAGAATTAGAATTAACGTTGGTATTTTGTTTGACTGGAATCTGTATTCAGATAACAACTACAAGATGTTTTTCAAAGCAATTGTTATAAAAACTTGTGTTAAATTAAATAGGAGATGTTTTTGAAAGGTTTAAAAAAACCTTACTAAACTTGCAATGTATCTGTTTTTATATTAATAATTTTTTTCAATGCTAAGTTTATTTCCAACATGCTGCTATGTGTATCATTTGTTTGAAAGTGATCTGTGATTAATACAATAGTGAAGCAGTAATGCAAATAGTTATAAGTTCTAACATTTAAAACTAAGCATTATGCTCTTGTAAACGAAAGCGACACACACATATATATATATATATATATATATTTATATATATGTAGAATATTCAAATATTTATTAATGAGTTGATCACATTTTCATCATCTCTAACTTATTTGCATTTATTTTACCAGGTCATGTAACTGAAGACGATTTCTTGTCAACAGAGATTGAATTTTCTGGAACTACACTGAAAGGTGTGAAGATAAGCATTCCTGATATTAAAATTCGTGGAGTTACATTTAAATATATTGAGGTAAATTTCTTATTAATTTAGTGAAGAACATTATGTGCTGATATGTTTTACCTATTCTTATTAATTTAGTGAAGAACATTACGTGCTGATATGTTTTTTTCTTATTAATTCAAAAATAATATTTTCAAATTAATGTCATAATTTTAGCGAAGTTGTTAAATTTAGCTTAGAATTTCTTTACTGAAGAGCCTATATTTACTGGAGTGCTTTAATTATTATGAAAAATATAAAAGAAGGTCAAATAATTCAAAATTAGTTTTTTTTAGAATCTTTTTGGTTACTTTACTACATGCTAATATTTATAGTTATATCGCTTAGGCTCGAAACAGGTCAGATTTTGGAAAATTGAATCATTCAATTATCTTTATTTTTTCGATTTCAGGGAATTATTAGTTCCAAAATCTTAAAATCTTAGTTGGTATATAAGACATGTCCTAGATTAAATAAAATCTTATTTTCTATGTTTTTATAAAATTTTCTTCAAATTTTTTCAAACTATTTTTAAACTATTTATCTACCTGATTAGGCCTTCCAATGACTCAAAGCATGTCAATTTTTGCCGGGAAATTTTTTTTTGTTTTCGATTGCCAATGACACTAAAATTAACAAAAATTTATACTCTTAGTACCATAAAATAAAATTTTTTTTAACAATATGTTCAATTCTAATTTAACATTTCATATATTTTAAACATAATTATTACACACTATCTCATGGTTTTTTTTTTTTTTTTTTTCTAGATTGCATCAAATGGGGCGATATATTTCCGCAATGATGATTCTCCAAACTCAATAGCAGGTGAACCTTCACCCGATGGTCGATTTGATCAAAATGATATCCGATGGATATTTGCAGGGTTTTGTAGAATAGTATCTACATATAAAGTGAAATATGGTCTCTTCAATGATACCGCTACAATGGAACGGGCTGCTCAGTTTCTGATAGGTCAACAAGGAGTTGGATTAGACTTATTGCGGCAATCTGATTGGGTACTTGTGATCTCCTGGTGGTATAGTAACTCTTTGGTAAATAATTCTATAATCCCTAATCAGCGTGAAATGATTGTTTTAAAATAAAAGGCGATATTAGAACCTGAATAGTTTTGAGTTGTGGACTAAAATATTACTTATTATACTAAAATATTCTTATCTTAACTATTTCAATGACTTGACGTTTAATAGAAATAAATTACAAAGTAATTTAAGAAACTTGAGACCTAAAAGTTCGTGGTGCATTATTTTTTAACTGGTTTTATTATATCAATGAATATTAAACGAGCATGATGAACAGGTGTTTTTTTTACTTAGTCACAAAATAAAATAATATTCATGCTTTACCCCCTAGTGAGAGCAAAACTTAACCATTTTTCAATATCAGCAATGAAACATATTCTCACTCATTTGCCACATATATTTGGTTATCAGGTTTAAGAGTGACATATGTTTGGATTAAAAATATTGGCAAGGTTGTTTCTTTACATTCTAGATTCCTTTCCTAAATTTTTTGATTAGCATTCTTGTTCAGGAAGGATATATTATTAATGAAATATATGCGCCCTATATTATACGTATAATAACAATCTTATCTCTCACTAAGTAAACTATCAAATAGATAAATAAAAATCAATTTGATTGTCTCATAGAAGGAGCCGAACCCTTGGCCTCTCGTTTGAGAGCACTGGTTTTCAAACCAGACTCAGCGGGGGTTTAACTTCTCCCAAGAGACAATCAAATCTATTTTTATTTGATAAAACAACATATAATTTGAAAGAAATGTAAGTAAAAATGATTAACATTAGTGCTATTATTTTTTGGTTTTGTTGATGAAAATATTTTTTTCTAGTTTGGCTCTGTTCACTGGCAATTGGTGATAATGTGGAGAGATGACATCACTGCTGCAGTCTTGCTTGTTCCTCAAGTTGACAACTATCCTACCCAATCATTGGTAAGCTTGTTTAAGTAAACAAACTTTTTCCGAAGAATGGCTTTTTCAGTTAATCCAGAAAGGTGTCTAACTATTTTGAATGTGTTTAATATTTCCTGTTACAATAGACAACTGTTATTTTATTCTTGTTTTAGAGTGGATTTAATTTTGGTGATACTATTTATTATTTTGATGAGCGAGATCTCTTCTCTCTTACAAATGTAGCACCTTTTAATAAACCTGGGATAACCTTCCTTCAGCTTTCATTCGGAGGTTAGTATTATATATTGTTTACATTGTTATTCTATGTTTAGCCAATGAAACTCCAATAAATGTTATTTATGAGCAAAAAGTTCGATCACAAAACTTCCCGCCATTAAAGCAGCTTGAATAAGTTACTTAAAAAAGCTTTTACTTCAATAGACGAGGAATCTGAATTTTGATATCAGAAGAAATTTTTCTATGTATTCAAGCTTTTGTTTTAGATTTCGGCTCACGATGTTTAATTTATTAAAGTTGCTTTGAGTTATTTTGAAAGATTAGCTACGTGTAATGCTTCCTGATCATTTATTTATGATGCATTTAATTTCACGATCATTCAATAAAATAACATTTAGATTATTGGTAAAATTATCTTCACATTTAAACCTCATCCTTAAAAATTTTTTTGATAAATAATCCCCTGGGAAGACTTATTCGATCAATTAAATTAAAATACTCTTGTTATGCATATAAATCCATAATAACCTTAATTACAAGGTGTTTTCAACAGTGCGTGACTAGGCATTTTATTTTATTCATAGATAAACCAGTAATAGTTTACACGACTCAGAATCCTCCACAGAATAAATGGTCTTGTGGTGAGTAAGCGATTATAATAATCACTAGAGTTCTTGACATTTGTCATTTGAGAATTATTTCTTAGCGCAATTTCCAATTTGCCAAAATATTTCGCAAGTGAAATGTCAAACTTGAGCCTGAAAACATTCTTAATTTTTCTTAAAAACTTACGTAGCTTAAAATCTATTTTTATTAAACCATTTGAAAGAAATTTTGGTGATATTTTTTTCTCGATTCTTGATTTCCTTATTATTCCATTATTATAATCAAGTTTTTCTCTTCTCATTTAAGAGGTAGGATAAAATAATTAGTTTATAGTTTTTTCTTTTCACTATTCAAACAGCTCATTAATTCTGAACTCACATAAATTCTTCAACTAACGAGTAATTTTACTCACTTTTTTTTTCTCAAAATTTAAAATCTTATTTGACATGTTCTAATGTTAAATGCATATTTCAAAATAATCCAAAACTGAAACCAATGCCTGTTCCTCAGCGAATATCAAACTTCTTGAAGCAAATCGTTAAAAAGATCTATTCTTTGATAAATAGAAATGTTACCAATGCCATCATTTCTGAAGAAAATAAATTGTAATAAGAACAAGGAAGAACCAAAGTAGAAATAATCATTAGTTTCAAATAACTTTGATAATAAAAAATATTATTGTCTTAAAATGTTCTTAGATCTAACTCTTAAGATTGAGACTTGGCGGTAGCTTTCTAAAAATAAACATTCTGTTCCATTGGAAGATTGGATTGCAGATTTCGAGGAACGCACAATTATTTTTTTCAAAAATATAGGCATTTTATTTGCTGGAATTTGGCTAGTAAATTTCTGGCTGGTTATTTTGGCAAAAAATTTTCATTCATTCATTTTGCATTTAATGAAACTAAAAATGAACGTTTATAGCATTTAATATTTTATAGGGAAGCCTTATGCCTGAATCCTTAACAAACAATATTTTTGATTTGCCTCAGGAGTTATTTTCATGGCGATCTCAGGATATCTATTATCATTTTTTATTGGTTTGTCAAACTTCTTTATTAAAAACTTCTGTTTAATTACTCTTCTGATGTTTAAAATTTCGCTTGTAGAAACTGTTGTAATTCTACAACAGATAGGTTTTAAGTTTAATAACTAATGCTTTTATAAGATTTTATGTTTGATCCTAGCAAATAAAACGAATTGTAAGTAGAACTTAGCGTTTGATTGAAAAAAAAAATTTTGGGAGAAATTTTCTAACATTCTAGTAGTCATCAATTCGGGGAACATTATTTTCTTTATCCTTCTTTTGTTTTAGATGTGGCTGATCCGACAGCAAGACAAAACATACTGTCGTTTTGTAAAACCAACCCTAGTGGGAGGTATACTTGGTTACAAATTACCGGCAATGATGATAACCGTGGGTGGTATGTAATTTGTATATTTCAAAACGCAGAGTGCATGATGTGCCCACTAGGGCTGTGGTACAGTCATAAACTGGACAAATGTCTATGGCCTGGAGGTAAGCTTTCTATAATTCATCACGCTAAAGTTTTTAGGAAAATAATGAACTTTCAAGCATGCATTTTATAACAGTTTTGAATGCTAGTTTTAAAATTGTCTTGTTCAAAACATTTCTATAGAATATAATTTCTACGCCATAATCAGTCTATGGTGGTAGTTGTTTCCGTGATTATAATAAGATTTAACTTTAAACTAATATTTTTCTCCGTTAAGCTCCTGAATAATTCTGCTAATGTAAAGTTGTTATGGTTTTTTCAAAATAACCCATTGAAATATGTTTTGACATTCTGAATATTTTAATTCCTTAGCAGTCGACTCTAGAGGCATTTTCACACTTATTTATATTATGAACAAATACCGACTTTAGTCTAGATCCAAAAATTTGTGTTATGCGAAATCTTTGCTCCCTTATGGTGTGAATTGAGAAGCTTAACTTATTGGATGGCACCTCATTGTGAATATAGTTCACACAGGAGATTAATAATCGTATTTGCTTTATTTTTTATGATGGATAGAACCTGAAGTCGAAAAGACAACACCTAAGCCGAAAACAACAAAGAAAATCCCTTTGGCGTGTACAAATGTTCAAGGTTAGCACTTTAGTATAATAAACGTTTGCTCTATCAGGAGTAGACCCACATTTAATACTATCGTCGAAAGGTTGCGAAAAAGAATGATTTTTTTATTTGAACATTACCAGGTTATTGATACATTAGCCACTGTCTAAATTTTTGTGCACTTAGGTGATTTATACTATTACGTAAACTTGAAGGAAGTTAAAAAAACCTTTGGTTTAATATAATAATTATTAATTAACTAATATATAATTAAGCTACCTGAGACTGTTTGCAAATTATCTTATCAACCAATTATTATTAAATTAGTCTTTGGGTATAGTCCTTCAAAAACAACACTAACCCCAGGCTTTCCGTCGATTTCTTGTCGTTAAATTGGTTCCTGAATGGTATTCAGCAGCTTGTGAATTTGGATTCTTGGTGTTTAGACATAAATTTATGTGGAAAAACAGATTGTAGACATTTCGGCCGCAAGAAATAGTTAAAATAATTTCAATGTTGATGTGACATTGCAGAATTGACATTCGCTTTCATTTCCAACAACATTTTATGTATTATGTTGTGAGCCAACAGATTTTTTCTTTTGTTTAACGAACATTATCTAAGAAGATCTGAGCCTCGTTATATCATTACTTATAATATTAACCTGAAACTTTTTCAAAAACTTTAAGTTTCTTAGTAATATTTAGCTTCGGTCATTGCAATATCTTCGCAATATAAAATTAAATATTTATGTTTTAGCTCAACGTTTCTGTGATACAAATAAAAAGACGAAAAACCAACCTTTGCATTTATTCGTTGTACCCTTCTCTGTACGGCATTATTTCCAGTGTGTACATCGTCGAGGTTATTGTAGAAGATGCCCTCCTGGAACTTTCTTTTGTCCTTCCCAACAACCTCCAGCGTATGGTCATTGTGGTCACACTAGACCACCAAGTGGTCACTGAACATTGTCATGTCTTGTCAACAATTGTTGGTTTAAAACGTTTCTCCGCCATTTGTGGGGTGTGAAATATTTTGAGAATGCACTTCCCTTACTCCTAATTTTTCATGAGTAAAATTTCCACCACAGATAGAAGTTATTTTTATAATTTTATGTATATTGATTTATTTTATTTTTCTCTATCTGTTGGTAAATATTTTCTGAAACTAAGCTTTAATGCATTTTCAGAGGTATCATTAAATTTTATTTCAATTTCAAAAAAGAAAAGAATAAATGATAATGTGTAATCTTTCTACTCAATTAAATTTTAATTATACGATCTACGAGACTATTTCACATAATGTTTTTGATGTTTCAAGACGAATTTTCGATTTTTTTTTTTTTTTTTTTTTTTTTGGTACTTTTGGTAAACTTTGACTATAAAGTAAATGCTGAAAATTACCTTGAGTTCTGAGGCTACTAAAGAGGCTTAAAGTGTAAGTGTGAGTCTTAAATGTAAATGATTCATTGGCAAAGCTAGGTCGAAAGATTTTCGGCAATAAACTACCACGTTAAGGTGAAAACTAATTGCGAGCTTAAATAAACTGCATTTGGTTAATGAGAAATTTTGCGATTTGTTTTTAGTGAATTTCTTATTCTAGAGCAAAAAAATTCCCTTAATATGTATCATTTGATTTATTTCCGTGAAGAACAATTTTCAGAAATTTTGCTAGGTTTTTATATTTGCAAATGATTTTTTTAATTGTTTTTTGTCACGGTTAGTTTTTGCGAATCTAGTTCAAAACTTGCAAACTCTAGCCTTCGCAAAATTTTATTGCTTTTAAAATTTTATATTAATATTTTTTACACCTGCGAATTAGAATTATATTAGAATTAAAGCATTTCTTTGATAAATATGCGTGTAAATGAACAAAAAAAACAATGACATTTATTTCTTTAATAATAAACTTATTAATGGAACTGATTTTTCAACAGAATAGTATTGCTGTATCTACGAGGGAACTAAGAAGAAAAACTGTGTGTTGTAAAAGCTGTTGATTTAACCATCTTGCTGGTCAAGCTTCAAGTTGTGTTCATTATTTATTGTGTGCAACTCCTTTCTTTATATTTATATATTGGTGTTTGTAAAGTTAATATTTTTAATGACAGAAGAATGTGATTAAATTAAAATTATTTTCTGTTCACGTTTATTCAACGTTTTCTCCAAATCCTTTTCCTTTAAGACTTTGATTTGACATAATGCAATTCATCGTTTATGAACCAGATTTTTGTCTTAGATGACCATGACGATTATATGACACATTATTTTTTCAATTACTATCTTTTTTACACATACATCTGAAAAGTTTTACCCCGATTTATTGGGTGATTTCATGGCAAAACCAATATTCCCGATAATCTTAATATTAAAACAAGTATAAAGCCGGATTTAGATTGGAAAATCTAGGATTTAAAATGGCTGGTTTGTTGTTGACGGTGAATTTGTTTGTCTCGTTTTAAGAAAAATAGTGTTCAAGCAGAGTTAAACCTGGAGCAGAGTAGGATTTAAGCCTAGATTTCATAGTTGGGTGAGATTTAAAGTAAGTCAACCATAAAATCAGGATAGGATTTGGAACTGAGTTGGGGGTTTTAAGGCTGAGTAGAGTTTGACGCCAGATTGGATTAAGGGCTAGGGGTTTTTAGATGGATTTCAAGGTTGGGTAAGATTTCGATGTAAATAAAGATTTTTTTTTTTTTTTTTTTTTTTTTTTTTTTTTTTTTTTTATTAATAATTTTAATTAGATAGAATTTTTTCATAGGGCTAGAATAGAATGGATTAAAGCATCGATTGAAATTATAGCTTTACTTTGCGCAGGGAAATCATTCATAAGTTATCGGGATAAAGACACTTGTTGAATGAAATTTTTAAAATATGTATCTTGAGGTTTTTTAAAAATGTGGGCACATTATCATGAGGATTAAATTCTAAAATTGAACTGGAGTTTTGTTTGGAATATAATAATGGGGTGAGTAAATGTTGATTCGGATTTTATGATCCGAAGGTACCCGGATAGCTCAGTTGGTAACGCATCTGAGTATAGCCCACCCAATGTATGAGTAGCATTTTGGTGTGTTAAGTTTTAACTCTTCTTTAGCTTTCTACCTAGGACTACCGGGTTAAGGAAGCCTCGAAACAATTATACTACTCTAAAATTTTGGCGAGTTTCCTCTTTATTCTAAGGGTCTAAATTTTTAATTTATTTTCCTAACAAAAGTAAAAACATGACTCCAATTCAACCTTAAAAACAATATACGAACATAAATAGGTCAGTTTGGTGGCATTTTTCAGTCAGGAAATATAATTTTTCGCTTTTACTTAACCTATAGTAGGATATTTTCTTTTAAAAATTATAAATTTCAGTTGTTTTTCTTAAGTTTTGAAAGCGTTTGATCACTCACAAATTAAAACTCATCCATCCTTCTCCAAAAAAAAAAATTGCCCTAAATCTTCTTTTTGATCAAACTCAATATATAATCATACTCAACTTAAAGGGGTAGTGTGGTAATATAAAAAAAGTCTTTGTTGTGTGTTTTATCAATTTTTATTATGATTTTATGATGAAATCTAATTTTAAAAATTTTTTTTGGAAACCGTTAATTTTATTGGATTTGTTTTTTTCTCTTGATACCTTTCATAAACTTTTGTTACCTGTACTAAAATCTATGAGGCTGTACAGCAAATGAGTGTTTGAATATTTTAGTCAAATTAGGTCCATCGGTGGTATAAAGTACACCGTAGATTTTTTTCAAAAAAGAACTATAAAAGAATTCTTATTACTGATAATATACAATAGCGTATTGGATAAGCATGTAAAATTTCAACAATTCCAATTTTAGTTCCTGAGAATTACCGCCGGTAGCCGAAAATACAACATCACTTTGCGATCGAGCATTTTAATAAAAACAAGCCATGAAATATTGATCAATGTTCTCCGCTACCATGAAATGGCGACTCTGTTGCTTTAGTTTCGTAACAAAAACCTTTCCTTATGACTCTAAACTTTTTTCGCCTTTGTTCTACTGGTGTGTTACATTGAAGTTCCATTTTATTCACACTTTGGGCATCTATCCGCAAGCAATAATTTCTGTAAATAGTGTAAGTGCAGTTATCGCAACAAATACATCTTTAGGACATCTCTTCCAAATTATTCGGTTGAGCGACTATAGATAGAATGCTGTTTAGTAAATTCACTCTTTCTGGGTGACTAACGACAACGTACGATATCGTCTAAATGAACACGGTAATTTTTCAAATGTTAGTCACCTTGATATCTTACCAAAATTTTCAGTGTTTTAAATATACTTTATTTGTTTATTATATTTTGGTATTCAGAATGTTATTGTGGAAGTTAAAAAATTTTGTCTTACTAAACTCGCCTAATTTTGCTTTTAGCAAAATTTCTCCTCCTTTGTAAAATATCCTTAGTTTTGATTCGATTTGTTTGATATTTATTTTATCTCAAGATTGTTTGTCGTAATTCAAATTTTTATTACATGAAATATGAGTTATATGATATCTCCACTAGTTCAATAAGTAATTATTTTCATAATTTATTTCCGCACAATTTTAATTCAATCATCCCATCTTTGTAAAGTTTATGTTCACTGAGAATAAAGCTGCGAATAAATTCTATGGAACTCAAGTAGTAAAAACTATCTACCCAAGTTTTTATCAAACTCTCTGTTTTTTTTGTTTTTATTGTTGTTCTTACTATTAGGTAAATGTTAAGAAACAAATGTAAAGTTTTTAAAAAAGGAATTAGTCGACATCAACATGCAATTCAAGATGGTATTGTAAATTACAAACCTAAAAAAAATACAATAAGTTAAATGACAACAAACCAAATCCATACCCTTTATTTTGCTGCGTCACTAAAACCAAATCCATACCCTTTATTTTGCTGCGTCACTAAAACCAAATCCATACCCTTTATTTTGCTGCGTCACTAAAACCAAATCCATATATTTTATTTTGCTGCGTCACTAAAACCAAATCCATACCCTTTATTTTGCTGCGTCACTAAAACCAAATCCATACCCTTTATTGTGCTGCGTCACTAAAACCAAATCCATACCCTTTATTTTGCTGCGTCACTAAAACCAAATCCATACCCTTTATTTTGCTGCGTCAGTGGTTTCAGTTGAAATTACAACTTGAGAGTGATGTCATTCAAGATACTGGAAATTTGCCACAGGATATTAGAATGTCTCCTTCTTCAAGTAGATTAGATTAATAATCTTTCGATTTCTCGAATGTTTGATAGCTCAAACGAAGAAGTTGAAATGTCCTCTAATTGAATAGACTGTAAATACTTTGATATAGATGATGCTTCTGCGAAGTTTGATAACAGTTACGTTTCCTCAGTTTTACATTTGAATATTGCGTCGCTTTCTAAACGTTTTAATAAAGTTTAAACTATACTTGACATATTTGTGACTTTGGTGTAATTGGAATTACTATGACACAAGCAGTAGACTGTGAATTACTTCTTTACGCTGATAACTCTTGCTTGATGTTCCAACATAAGGATGTAAAAGAAATAGAAAAAATTCTAAACAGAAATTTTTCCAAACTTTGTGAGTGGTTTGTCGA
>JAUZNK010098355.1:0-12041 GCA_035046665.1 Euphysa ruthae
CTCATAAACGCTATTTCCAAGTGAAATGAAACAAGGACTGGGATTACTTTTTTCAAATTCATTGGTATTCTTCAGTTAGTATTGTGTATAGGGAGGGGCTGGTTCCTTATCAGTTAAATAAACGGTATAGATTTATGTTCAGTATTATTTTTGCACATAACCATTGTTTGGTGAACATTTGATTTAACAGTGGGAATAGGGAAAGGTAAATGAAAATATGTTTTAAACTTTAATGGGTTAGGATGAGCAGATGATTGTAACCCTGAGTATGTACAAAAATTAGGGGCATATGCCCCTAATTGTTGTGTTTCATCGGGTGAGGATAAACGAGCATAACAGTGCATCCTCCTCATATTGAGTAGTAAATACAGTTTTGTGGAATTATTATGAATATTATGCGTATAAGTAGATGTATTTTTTAGATTGTATTTGTCTTTTATATAGTTGGCTAAGCATTTTTATTTTTTCTGAACATTTTAGAGCTTTAACCATTTTTGGGCTTAATTCTAGACCCTAACGTTAGACCAAATATTCGTTTTTATGAAATTCTAACTGAATTTTCAGATTTTCCTTTCCAAATAGCTGCAGCATGTAAATTTTCGGCTTTTTCTGAGTATTTCTAAATTTTTAACAATATTTGGGTATAAGTTCTGACCCTTATTTTGGAAAAAATATTTAATTCAATCAAATTCCTACACCATTTTCTAATTCTCCATGCAATAGATACAGAACGTAAATTTTCAGCTTTTTTTGAGGATTTTTAATTTTTGAACATATTTGGCAAAGCCAAACACAAATATGGTCATAAAAAAAAAATTTCCCAACCTTAGAAAAAATATACCCCATCTAATTTTGACTCTTATATCATGTAATATTATAAAATGCATAGTAATTTAGTCGCCCAAAAAACCACGTCGGGAATGATATTACTGACAATACAATGTTATATAAACGAATTTAATAGTCATATCTCATATAAGTGATGAACATGTCAGATTACTTTCAGAGAGCTAGTTACTATAACGTAACATGACATATATTTTCGTCTCCTCCTGTATTAATATGTTTCGAAAGCTTATTTGAGTCAGTTATGATATACTAGCATTTATTTTAGATAACGGAGGGAACAGAATGTCATTAGTAGATTATGGCAACGCAGCAAAAGTTCATTCCTAAAGAAAAATACGTAACTTATGAAAAGGGACGTTTTAAAATATTTTTTATTAGAACTGTTTTTCATGTATATCTGACATTTTTATTAAATTAATTTGATCAAAAAAAGTGTTTTTAATCAAACTTATTCTTAGAAATGTACGAAGCATCCAATTATGCGCTGGTCAAATGTTTTCGACTTTCATTATGTGCGTCCTTTATTTATTGTGCCAGTGAAGCTCTGTTACTACTGACCCTTTTATTGAAGGAGAGGAAAAATTGTGAAAAAGAACTTAATGCTAGTATTTGCAGTTGACCAATAGCTACTCACCTCTTTGATTTGACTAGGTGTATATACACCTATCAATTATTTTTACAATACTTTAAAACAAGAAGTTTATTAAAAATGCATCAACAGCCAGGTAATCTTAACGGTGATTAAACAAAAACTCTGATTTAAATCTGCTTTAGCCTAACAATTGAATATTTCCTAACAAATGCAGTTTTTCTGACGGTGATAGTTACCTTCGGTAGTAGTTCGTCTAAGTCGTTGTTAGCAAACATTCTACAAATAGGAAAACCCACTGAAGCAGAGATGAAGATATCAAAGTTATAACAAAATCTGTTAAAGAACTAATTTATAATAAGTTTAAAAATATACCAAAATTAAGCCGGGAGATTACTATTGAGCAAATTTTGAGCGAAAACTGAAGACCACCAGACTCTGCCAAATTATTTTAAAGCATTTTTTTTTGAGAACTGGCACGCATCTAATCGAAAATAGTACGATAGTACAATGCTAAATAGATTTTTATGCATAAGATTTAGTACGTGTGGTGACAAAAGGGCATGCTGTTATTCAAAAAAACATTTGTTATTGGACTTTGTTTGCATAGAACTGGGAAAAAACCTGTTATAAAGGTTTTATATAAGTTTAAACATAGTATTAACTAACCTCTCGTATATGATGTTGAAACATATAACCAAGCTAACGGCATTTCAAGAAGGTTTTAACAACTATCAAAACACTTTTGTAGATATAAATAAAATTTCAACATTGCGTAAGTTAGAAATTGAAGACAATGTTCCTTGCAACAAATGTTAACACAAAGCTATACCATCCAAGTTTGATTGACTTCGAACATCAGCCTTTCGTATATAGAGATCGTATGTTTAATTGATTATTTTTTCTGTGGGTACATGTACCAGAAAGTATTTAACCAGGTTCCATTATCATTTTTTTGTCCCTTGATTATAATTTATTCCAGCAAGAAGGATAATTAACAAAGGCTGTCGAAACTTTTTTACATCTTTTGAATGGCAAGGCTGAGCTTACGACAACATAACATTATTTTCAATATTAGCCAACAACTTGCAATAAGCCTTACATAAATACTTCAGTTGACGTAGGAGATGCTATAAATGTGCATAACTTTCAATCGAATAATCTAGAATAATTTCAAAATACGGAGAAAACTCTCTAAAAGGAACATCAAATAAAGTGGATATCTCTCTAATTCGGACAACATTTTTGTCTCTGAAGAATTATATTTGAAACCCTCTTGTCGCAGCCTCTATTACGCGGATACCTTTGTAACCTGTAACTACCTACCTACAATATTTAAACACCTCGGAAGAGTACCCTTCTTCTCGCGCATATATTATTTTTAGCGTAAAACCCGAGAATTTTTTTTAAACGGAACACTGAATGGAATCTAATTAGCGTGCGTATTTTTTCCCCATCTAACATCATCGAGATAATATTGATAATTTGAATTATTATTTACCCTTAACCGTATTATTGGGACAAATGATGCCATTATTAGGTATAAGGCGTATTTTGTCTTCATCTAACGATAACGAGCCGATATTAGTTGATATTAGTGATCGTTTTAGGTAATTTCAATTATTATCTTACCGATAACCGTTTTACTGGGAGAAAATATGCCTAATTGATCTCCAAAATAATCTATTTTCATTGGATAATAATGACTATAAAGAGGATTAGAAATAGACACATGACATATGACGTTAACTAGTCCTCCTGCTCCAACCTACTTCACGAAAACAGTATAAATAATAAAATATTTATTTGCAATTCTGACGTGAACAATATGAGGGCTATGTCAGCCATTTCTTACCCTAAATCTATGTTACTGGATGTAAGGTAACAGTATAACCGCACCCTAAAGCTCTAAATTTTTTGAAATAAGGTCGGAGCAGTAGGACTATTTACCTGTTTTCAAAATAGAATACAATCTTTGACAAAATATTATGATACTTATACGCAAATAGGACTCCTTAATAAACGAAAAAAATTACCAAAAGCAATTAAAAATACGGATAAACCGCCCTTGGTACACTCAACTTTAGGTTTATCCTTTGTTTAATAGATTTTTTCGCCTAAAAAAATCACTTTTACACCATGCGTCAAATGTGACTTTGTGCTAAAAATTGATAAAACTCCATTATAATATGACCAAGATTGTAGCTGGCTAAATATTTTTATTATGCCATTATGCTCGCCAGCAATGTGAATAAAGGGGTGTATTGAATTTGGCTTTTTCACAACTTATAATTAGGGTTTTTTTACAAAATCTATGTGGCGGTTTTCATTGATTTAAAAATTGTTATTTTCGTACTACTAGTTATACTAATTATATATTAGGTTAACGACTAACTTGTTTTATACCTAAAGTTAACAACTAAAATGGTGTTCGGAATTATATACAATACTGTCTAACAGCTGGAGCCAAAATATGATTTTGTGTTTCGGTTGACACCGAAACCACAGAATAATATTTAGGTTCTAGTTTTTTCCAGTTGCTCTGTTGAAAAAGACTCTTTTCTCCTATTTTGATTTCTGAAAACAATACCTTTATTTTTAGATCAGTTGATCTAAAAATAAAGATATTGTTTTCAAATGGTAACTGTTTGTGCAGTTCAGCTGTACTTTGTTTAAGTACCTGTGACTCAACTCAAAAATCTTCGCCTTTTAAGATTACTGGAGTTGTTCGAAAAGGCAACTTTTTATTCAAGCACAAGATATTTATACAGCTCATATATATTATCAGCAGTGTTGTTACTTTAAATTTTCAGTTAAATAAACTTCAAAAATGGCTAAAATATATGGCAAAGATACATTTATTGCCGAAAATATTTTGAAGGAGTTTTTAGCGAGGGTTGAGCGTCAAATATTGTACTAGAAGTCAGCATTCAATAATTCATTTATTTAACGTTGGTAACGCTTACATAGTTGTATATGAATATAATTATATTAATAAAGACTAATATAGACCAACAAATTTTCTAAATTTTTGTATATGTAAATGCTGTATCTTTAAATGATGAGTAGCAGATGAAAACCTTGTGATCCTTGAGAAAGTCTTAATTAAAGGTATTACTTGTTTTAAATCGTCAGAACAGTCTCAATGAAATTACTTATAGGACATTGAAAATGATGCTATATTTCTGGGAAAGTGATTGAAGAACAAAGATCAGGAACAGCATGGTTGAGTCTACGTCTCAGAATTCGTCAAAGAAGATATAGAAATACAGCAAAGACCCAAAGATTATAGCAATATTCAAAACATGACCGAGTAGTAGCTTTATAGATTTAAAGTCTGCTCTCGGGCGGAAGAAAGTCCGTCACCCAGAATAGTGATCCAACCTTCATAACAGCAGATTTTTCATTAAATTCAATGTAAGAGAATTCCAGGGGAAGTTAGTGGGGAAAGTTAGACGCAAAAATTGAATCCAACTTTGCTTCAGTGTGTTCATTACTATTCATCAGCACACACAGGTAAAAAAAAATGTGCCCTAAAGCGGTTTATGGAAAAAAGCTTCGTTTTTGTAGCGTTGGATCATACAAAGCATTTCTCACTCCATTAAATAACAATGCGAACTTCATCTTCAAAATCAACTGCCATTTCAACCTGATAAAATACATTGCTTGTTTTTTCTAAGGATGAGTGCATCAAAGTAGTAACATCTGCATATACAGCAAGCTTAAAAAGAAAACTATGAGGCAAATCATTGATAAAGGCTAGGAAAAGAGTAAATCACAGAACAAAATCTTGAGGGAAACCAGAGTTTACAGAACAACAGTTCAAAATGTGACCATAAATACCACGTTAATTTCTCTGCCTGACAAAAAACGTCACAATTGATACCATATAACTTCATCTTATGGAGAAGTCCGGAATGCTAAACTTTAGAGATGAGAATCAATCGCCTTAAATACATCACAAACCTCAAAAGATTGATAAAAAGGTTTAGAAATGGCAGCCAGAAAATCGGCAGTGAATCTATCAGAGCAAAAACCATGCAGATAATCAGATTGACCGATTCAAAGTGGCGAGTAACAAATGAGTTAATCGAAGATTCGAAGACCTTATTATACTAAACAAGATTGTCTTACAAATACGAATTAAATAATTAAATTATAGATAAGAGTTCGATCACAATGATATCATTGCCGCTACATGCTATAGAGTCTATATAAAAAGCTCTCTAGCTCAGAATCGGAGAAGTTTAGTTTCCTAAGGTAGAATGCCAGGTGCATTTTGGTGGATAATGAAATCAATGTAAACATTCAAAAAATTCAAAAATTTTGCATTATTTGCCTTTTAAAGTTTATTATTGTTTTGAAAATTTTTTTAGATGATTTCATGTTTTTTTAAAATAATGTAGTTTTCCTCACTCCCAGCCAAGAGAACAAGCACTTAATATCCAGCTCAAACCCAATTTGGTGTCCGGGTTCATATACGCTGGTACCGAGGTGAAGCGATTGATCTCTAAAATAAGCTTCCAGCACTGAGCATTATTAAGAAAGAATGATCAGTTTCTTCGCGCCTTCTCTGAGAGAGAGAGAGAGAATGTTATATTTAACGTGGGGAAACAACAAATTGCCGAGACAATATTTCCAGATGGGCCCACTTAGAACGCCCATTTGCGTCTACGAAATTCGCTCAACCAAACAACCCGACCAGTTTGAGCTAGCGTTGCATTAAGCAATGAGTTTTGCTCAGAAACGCAGAGATAACACGGAAATAAATTTCCGCCAGAGGAGGGAGTCGAACTCGTAACCTTTCGCTCCAGAGTCAAACGCCTTACCACTGTGCCAACTCCGCAACAATTTATTTGTTTTTTGTGGCCTCGTCGAGCTCTATGCCTTTTTTCTGCATCCTAGTCCGTTCTTTCCTTATATTAGCGTGGTATTTTTTAAAACAAAATGAAACTCGTCTTCACTTTTTACGCCTTCTTTAAGCGCCTTGATTACTAGATCAGGAATTGAATTGTGTTTGCTTCCTGCGAAAAATGCGGTTCTGGTGGTGTTTTGGAGTTTTTAATCTTAGTCGACGAGGGGTAAGGTTTGTACCAGTTCTCACGGGACCGCATCAAGAAAAAAAGCCAATGTTGAATAAAACAACTGGTTCCAAGGCCAACCAGAGCGACGCGTAGCACAGTAGTTCCAGCAGAACACCGTCGATAACGTTGACGACCGAGTATATTTGTTCACAAGTTTTCCACAGGAGTCAATCTCGGGATTTAGCTGATCTGCAAGTTTAGCTACCTGTGGTTATTCGGTAATCTGCCTCAGACTAAGCCACGGTATGTGTTTCGTTTAGGTGTAGGGAATAGTGATAGTTTAAGCTAGCTATCTACTTTCTCCATACCGATTTTATTTATACAATTTCCTTAATATGGTCATTCGGTCCTATAAATACTATGTAACTTCAACTCCTCTCTTTTGATAAATTCACCCGTCTTATCAAAAAGATGTGGCTTATGTCTCGTCTCAAAACACAGAGCCATCATGCCATCGATTTTTCTCCTCCAACTTCTCTGTTGTGAGAGTAAAGCATGCACGATCGTAGCAAACCTACTCCAACTATCGTATGTTGCAGTGATTAACAGGACTCAATGTTTTTCTGGAGATTCATTCAATATTGCTGTGTTGCAGCCACTAGCTGTGCTACCCCATAGAAGCGTCAATGTAGAGAGATATAGCGATCCTTATCTTTAGACATACCTCTATTCATTGCAAGGATTAAATTTTTTTCTCTAGATCATTGCTTAAGCGGTTTTCCATTAGGATCAGGAAGTTCCAAATTTAAGACCAGAAGCATGAGCAGATCCACGCCTACCGAGTTTTCATTTAGGACCAAAAGTGCTTAGATCACCTTTAGGCCCAGTTGGTGCCAATGGGCTGCGTTTGTTTATCGTGCAATCGAGTTTAATAACATGTCCAAATATATTTACTATTTCTTATATCTTCGCTACTTTTGGGTATAGGAGATACCATATTATTTACCATGTTAATTATCATCAAATTATCCATCATTTCGAAAAGGTGGATAGATCAACTATTAGTGGTTTCTATTATTCACAAGTTGCGTTGTTTTAGAGCTCCAAAATCGAATCTATGCCACTGGGGTTAATTTGACAACCTAAGCTGTAAACTACTTTTTTGCCGACTGGAAACAGAAAGACATATGTAGTCCATTTTTAAGGGCTGGCACCCTGCATCTCCTATTTCAAAACAATAAGGTGATATGAGGACTAGTGTAGTGTTAATTAATGGAATCAATTTTTGAGCTCCTTAAACACACAAGCTTTTCAGACTCGGAAAATACTGCTACGATAAAAGCATCAATTGCAATAACTAACAATAAAGCTTTTACTGGGACTTTTTTTCAGCTTCTGGTTACCCAGCGGGAAAACGTGGCCGGTACCCATGTTGTTCCCAACTTTGTTGACATCACCAGAGGATTGCACAGCCTTTTCGTCGATATTGGCACTATCATTAATACGAAAGTAGGTAGATTCCAAGTCCTGCTCCTTAAAACCATTCCACTGGGTGATGCCAGATATGGTGACATTATCGACCGCTAGACTAGTGGATCTTACTATGAAGCTCTCCAATAGAATACATGGTCATTCCAATCAATAAAAATAGACGTTAGAGACACACATAGCGATGCCAAGTTTTGCAATCGGCTTTCGTAAAACAAAATAGGAGTCATAGTAAAGCTGAATACTGATACGAAGAGCCACCATTCCTTTTTTGCTATTACCAAGCAGGTGAAGAATTACCTCAATATATGCAAAAAGGCACTGGCTTCTTTGAGTATAATTGGCGTGCAATCAACCGTGTGAAATTTCCTAAAATGAAAAGCGTTGCTAAGGCTGCTCTGTCAGTGGCTCAACAAGACATCTCATAGGCTTTTACTACGAAAAGGCTGATAAAAGAGAGATGAAGGCTGCAGCTCAAGCAGCATCCACGAAAGAAAATAGCATGAACATGAACATGCTGGACTTGCAAATGCGTGCCCGATTCTGTGAGTTTTATACTTGATGTAAACAACTGAAATGGATGCTGTTCATGAAAAGAGCACTTTTTGCAGGCATTTGCCCGAAATCAAATGTTTTTGGGTGGTGCACCCAACACAGACTATATAATCAGGACTTACCATTAGCTTGTAGAAACCAAGGGTAGCCTAGATCACACAAACGATCTTCGTTTTGAAACGGGCGACGAAAGTGTCTTGATCGATCTCTCCGGCAGCTATATTGAGATAAAATTTCAGGCAGTGTGCACTGCAGGGGGTACCATAGCCGGCGATAAATTAGTGCAGACAAATCTGTTTACGTGATATCTCTTTAGGAAACCTTAACTGAAAAATCTTGTCGGGCTATGTCCAACCTCGACGAACAACGGTATCCTTATTAAGAAATGCTAATCACGCTTTTGTCGAAAGAAACAAGAACTAGGATTATAGTCGTGCTAATCAGCTTGAAAGATGGTATCCAAACATTCCGGCAAATTTCGAGACTAAAGGTATAGCTACTACTGGCTTTGTTGCTCGACAGAATCTGGTGTTAACAGAGTCAGCTGTTAACCTTGTTCATGCCGGTATATTAGTGACCTTATAATTCTTAACTTTTATTTACTTAGGCTATGGTGTTAAAAATTTTACTGAAATTAATTACACCTGTTATCTTCCATCAAAAATAATTTCCACACAAAAATATACAAAACGTTTTGCGATTTTTAGCAAAAATGGTTTTTCTTGCTAAAAATGACTGTGAATAAATTTTTTATATAACAATACTTTTTTCTTGTCAATAATGGTTATAGATAAACTAAAAGTACCAAAAGAGTGATTATTCAATAATTAAAACATAAATACAAGAGTTTGAAAAAGAGGTAATATCTAAATGTTTCGAAAAATGTCAAAATAAGGTTATGAGTATAAGTCAAATTTTATGTTGCTGGCAAAGTGGAAATTTTTGAAGTAAAAGCACGGCAAGTGTGTTTCCCAACTGATTGGAAAAGTGACTTTAAACAAGGCAGTTTTGCTTTTGTTGCAGCATAAACTTCCCCGGATGCACGTGAATAAATCATATAAGAGTGCATCAGTCAATGTCAGTTTTACTGATGACACTCTTGCGGGGCCGCTGGATGATTCGGTCGTTTTAGCTCACAGTAGCTACGTTAGTTAACGGTTTTTCCAGTGCCATAGGTTATTCATAAGCATACTTAATGAATCTACTTTACATGGAACTTCATCATGATTTAGTGAATAGACTGTTGCACTATTTATATGCACCATATCAGTTTCATATGAAAACACAACGACGGCTATTGATGTCATTTCGACTGAGATGTATGAAATGCCATTTTTTGATAGACATTGTCAATTCTTTCTTTCGTGAAATCGTATAATTTATATATCGCCAACTTACCGTTTTCCTCTTCCGTTTTTGTCAATATTAGGGCAAGTATTGACAACATGAGAATAATATTTTTGCTGTCGCGGTCTTCGTTGCATACAAGGACAAACTTAGTTGTCCTTCTCGTTATCAATATATTTCAGAAGATATTAGCTATCAGTTTCTTTTGTTGCAAGGGGATACCTTTTTCGGTTGATTTGCATTGTGACAATGATTGTGATGTTTTTTTTGGTACGACCGGCGAGAAAAGTTTCCATTACTAATATTTCAATTGAATAACTTACGATTGGTTATGTGCTATGAACGTAGGCTTTTCTTCTGTATCCTATGCTCTGTGTCCTATGGACAGGTCTCTCTTCTACCAGCAATAAGAGACGGGCAAGACTCAGGTTAAGCTGAAAGATTTATAGAGCTGCCGCTACCTAACAAAGTAGTTTTAGCTGTTTTGTGTGCATTGGCTTATGAAATGACATAACACAGAATCCTTACATCTTTGCAAACTATGGACTGACTCGGATACAGCTGACTGCTGGCTCCAGAGAGGCGCTTGAGATCGTTTACGAACCAGTTTATAACGGGTCAAGTTTGAAGTGCTCATCTGTGGCAAGAGAGTGTCTTTTTACATTGAACGTCGCCGGTAATGCATTGGTGGTCGACGGTAATCTTATCGATCTTGTAAGCTATGCATCAGGCACCGCAATTTGCTCGTTAAATTTTACGGCCAATAGATCACAAGGTGCACATTGGAGCCTCACTCACAGAGGATCATTGTCAATTGCTGGCACTTTCGCAGAAGCATTAGCCTATCCCGTCATGATTATTTGCTATGGTCTTGTCTCATCAGTCTTAGAGTTGGAAATGAATCATAGTGTTGCGACTGATTTCACCAACTGAGTATGTCAACCAGGTAGCTCGAAAGTTTGGCCTCAAAAGATGCTCCTAACTTCCTGGAAGAATTCGCTACTGACAAGTTTCCAAATCTGGTCCGTTAATTTTTAACCGTTACTCACATGAGCTACCCTGTAGCCAATCGTTAGCAGTCGAATCTCATAAACGGTGTTGTGATACTATCAGTGGAAAGGTTCGATTTTTTCGGTCTACCGTCAGGAACTGACGACATCATACTAGGGTATCGCACATATTTGTGAAATTGGCATGCTGAAGTTTGCCACTAGCTTTGTTTCGAAGGCTACAATTATATCACGCTATCTGGAGGCACTGTCTGCGCGTACGTGCAGAAACTATGAATTTTAGTTCTGCAATTGCAGTGCATAAAAAGGATGGGTGGTTTCGGCTGTGACACAGCAGAAAATGACCGTCGAAACCAAAGTCTTGTAAGAATTTAGGCCACTATGGCCAATTTTTTACACATTACTTCCTTGAGTAGTGATAATAATAACTGAAAAACACCAAAACCGGCGCAAGGAAGAACAGAATGCCAGCTCCATGTTGGCCATTTTTCAGAGGATGAAGCATTTTTTATACGTTGGTCGGCCGATGCTTTTGCAAATTCATGACTCTCTCTACCTTTGGTTAGCTTCAATAAGTTGCTGTAATACTAATTTTACCGTTAACACGTCATTGGCTCTGCTTTTTAACAACGGATCGAGGGACCGTTTGAAACACATTGTTTTGCTCGTGCTATACATACATATCCTCATGCTTGCGATTTATTCAATATAACATGAGTTTTGCTGAAGAGGCCGGCGGCTGCAGTGCTCGGAGAGGTAAAACATCCGGACGTCTTGCCTAAACTTTGAAAAAAGTCGCTCAAAGTTCTGGCGAAGATCGGGTTACTGTTTGCTTTGGATGTCAATCAGCGTTTATACACTAGAGAACTACCCGTTTTAGATTTGCCGTGACACTTCAATACATGACTTTGGTAATTTTAATCGAAAATGTTGGCATCCTAAGGAAGACTTTGCCCATTTTACAAAGAGTCAGACCTAACAAACTCCACCAAGCCGAATTTTTCTTTCTCCCAGATAACAAACAAGGCCTTAAGACATTTATGGATTCTTTGACACTGGTAGACGTGCCACTTGCTACAAAGCAGCCACACCATTGACCACGAATTCAGTGGATGAGTCTACCATGGCATTTACTAGCATAATTATTAGCATATACTAGAATGAATACATATATATATA
>JAUZNK010098366.1:0-12039 GCA_035046665.1 Euphysa ruthae
AATAGAAGGGTTAAAATAGAAGGGTTAAAATAGAATGGTTAAAATAGAATGGTTAAAATAGAATGGTTAAAATAGAATGGTTAAAATAGAATGGTTAAAATAGAAGGGTTAAAATAGAAGGGTTAAAGTAGAAGGGTTAAAATAGAATGGTTAAAATAGAAGGGTTAAAATAGAAGGGTTAAAATAAAAGGGTTAAAATAGAAGGGTTAAAATAGAAGGGTTAAAATAGAATGGTTAAAATAGAATGGTTAAAATAGAATGGTTAAAATAGAAGGGTTAAAATAGAAGTGTTAAAATAGAAGGGTTAAAATAGAATGGTTAAAACATAATGGTTAAAATAGAAGGGTTAAAATAGAATGGTTAAAATAGAATGGTTAAACTAGAATGGTTAAAATAGAATGGTTAAAATAGAAAGGTTAAAATAGAAAAGTTAAAATAGAAGGGTTTAAATTGAAGGGTTAAAATAGAAGGGTTAAATTAGGAGTATAATAGCGTACTATTGTACTCTACATTATATTTATTTAGTTGATTTTAGTTATTTATGTGGTAACAACAAGCCTTTTGTTTCCAAGCAGATTTGTAAAGAGATCATGAAAAGGGTCAGGCTAAAGAGTAAAGGCTGCCAGAGCTAGCTATTGACAAAGCTGCTTTTAGAAGATAGTAAAACCTTGTTGTTAGTCTCGTTTGCAGGGAGAAGAAATCTTTTTATGGCAGTATTGAAACCTCTTTTTAACAATAAAATAATTCTTCTTTTTGATAATGATACTTTGACTTCTTGAGAGAAGGATATTTTTTAATATATTTATTTCTTATTATGCTAACATAACTAGCACATTAAAATTTGTACATGGTTATCAAATTCAGTATTCTATAATGCTCCTAATTAACGATGTGTCAAAATGCTTGTATTTGTGTAATCAAAAGGAACCGCCCCTTGAAGCTCGTGACCTCATTGTTAATCTAAAGAAGGGTAGTAGTGATATTCATCTATGGCTTTTGAAAACAATTTGGTATACAACACACAACTTGGATTTGTGATTGCATTGATAATTCCATTAACAATTGCATCTTCCTAGATCAGTTGAGATGGACTGATGTTGTTTCTGTACATAAAAAAGGGGATACCACTGATAAAGGGAATTTTCATCCCATCATTATCTTGCCTACTGCTTCTAAAGTGTTTGAAATGATTCTCTTTCAGTAAATAACTGATTTTTGTGAGGATAAGTTTTTCCCCTTATTTGTGGTTTTCGGAACGCTTTTCTACTCAATACTCTTTGTTTCCTCTTCAGAAGTGACAAAAATGTCTTTATAGAAAAGAATTTGTCGGTACGATTCTAATTGATTTGTCTAAAGCGTATGACTGCATATCTCACAAATTTCTCCTTGCTAGACTTGCTGCATACGAGTTTTCTCACAATAGTCTTAGATTTATAAAAAGCTACCTCTCTTTCAGGAAACAAAGAGTGAAACTCTGCTCAATGTTCAGTGAGTGGTTAGAAATTGTCATGATAAATTTTAAATTAAAATTTTTTGAACATATTAGAAATATTTATATTTATTATTATTTATAATAATAATATATAATAATATTATTATTTGATTAGAATGAGGAACCATATGAATGCTAATCAAGCTAGAATTCTTGTAAATAGTTATATTTGTGTTATATTTTTGTATTGTCCTGTAATTTGGATGTTTTGAAAGAGTTTTCATAGAGTTCAAAAACATGCGCATGCAGTGATCCATCAGAACCATAAGTTGCCTTTTGGTGAATTGCTACATTTGGAAAATACAGTCAGCTTCATGCAAAAAATCTAAAGTTCTTAAATCAAGAATTTAATCCAGAATTTATGTGGGAACACTTTTGTATAAAAGATATAACTTATTCTCTTAGGAATGAGATGATTTTAGTGCTGCCCTTAGCTAAAACTATTACATACGGAACTCATGCACTTCTTTTTAAGGCTTGTTTTCTCTGGAATACCCTTCCGACTGACTTAGAAAATTCTCCCTTTGTTTCTTTAAGAAGCGGAAGGTTTTTACAGGTATATTTTGTATCTTTAAATAGTTTTTTAGTACGTTTATTATATTTAAAAAATAAAAAATTGTTAATGTTTATATTAGCATTTAAATGTAGAGTATATTTTTTCTCATTATGTAATTTTACCAACGTGAAATAAAGATTATTGATTGATTGATATTTGATTAGTGTTCATATATTATATTTATATTAACTTATGTAATAGTTAATTTATATTAAATAATTTATAAATAAATATATATATGTATATATATTATATATATATATTATAAAATTTAAATTATATATCTATAAATTAAAATAATAATAATATAAATTAAATGGACTTAGAAGGAAATTAAAATTAAGTCAAAATATGTTGTTTTGATTTTATTTATAGTATTTAGATGATATGTATTTTTATCATATTTGTTTGTTATTTTTAGATGACTTCGGGTAATTATGATAAAAGTGGTATCGTTAACGAAGCTTTTGAAAAAGATAAAGCTAAAGTAGTTCATAGTTTTGATATAGAGGATTTAGATGACAAAGTTGCATATTGTCGTTGTTGGAAATCTAAAAAGGTAAATTTTGCTATTAAACAAGGGGTATTTTAAGTTTGACAATTTTGTCTGTACATATCTCCTGTTCGAGCTACTTTTTTGAAGGCAGCTTTGGAACTTTTTTTTTTTTTGGAAATAATAATTAAAACCCTTATTTGATGTTTTTGAAGGTTGTTTTGTTTGTATCTCAGTCTTATTATATCCTGGTGCTTTTTTCATGTATAAAGATACTACTTAATATTCTGACAACCTGTTTTTGCATTAAATTAATTTATTCCCTAAAATAAAATTCACTTTTATCAGATTGTAAATACCAGTTTAAGCCAGTTTTTTTCTGGTTGTAAATACCAGTTTAAACTAGTTTTTTTAATTGTTTGTTTGCCCATGCTTGTGGATTTAAGGCTGAAGTTAAACTAAGCACATTCACATTACAATCAAAGTTTAATCTTCATTGATGTTCTTCTTTTATGGTGGTTTGGCCGAGCAGATAAGGTATTGAAACCCGGATCTTAGTGCTGTGGTTTCAAACCCACCTTAGAACCAGTGATTTTCTTTACCATAAGCTCAAATTGGAACTAAGTACACCAGAGCCAAACCTGTGGGCCCTTTTGTAATAAATTAGTTCAAGAACTATTTGTTGGCCCCACGTTAAAAATACAACTACAGGAAAATACTGCTGATATTCATAAGATATGCTGACATGACGCTGTTGCTATTACATCATTTTACAGCAAGCTGAACAACAATAAGATAACGGTATTGATGGCTGAGGTTCTGTGTACCATTATATCAATGAACCTGCACTGCAGTCAAGCGTGTTTAGCAGCCGTGTTTAATGCTTTGATTTATTAATACTCTTGATCAGGATCGAGTTTAAACATTTTTTTTGAATTGAGCATAAAATTGTATTTGGTAATGATTTTAATAATGATTTGAAAATATATTATTTCAGGAAAACGAAAACAAATTTGAAAGAAAAATTTAGTGACATTCTATATGATTAATTTCTTTATAACAGTTTCTTTTTATCATAAAGAAGATTTGATTTAAAGCCCTTCTGCATGCCGTCATATGTGTCGCAACAACACATATTAGCATAATTTATTGTAAGTTCCATTTAGAAATGTTAAGTCATATTTTTGTAACAGGCTGTGTAGTGGAAATCAGATATAAACTTAATATGAATCTTAATTTTTTTCAGATTTGCTAACTTAAAGAAATAATGGTTTTAAATTTGGGGATTATTAGGACAATTAATAGCTTTTGTCTATTTCAAAAAATTTTGGTGGCCTACCGTAATTTTGTTAAGGGCTTCTGTTTCAGGGGATTATGTCTGTACCACACAAAAGCTGTCTGAGGTATAGACTTCACAGACTATTTTTTTGTCGAAATATTTTAGAATAGTGACAAATTGTCACCATCTATATTAATCTCTAATAGCCCGAGGACCATTATAGATTTCTAGTGATACATCTAGGTTGATTTTGGCACCGGTATACTAGTCTTGACTCCCATATTTTTATTGAATTCTGCAAATATTTTAATAAAAAACTTACTATGATGGTGATTCAAACTAAATTTAGTATCAGCAGTTTATACAGCATGTGTCCTCAAGAATTCAATGGAAGGGGCCATCTAGATCCATCTTGGCAGCAATGATCGCTTTTGGGCACCCAAAAATAATAATTTATTTGGATTCTGTATCATTATGTTTACCTTTTTTATATTTCACTTTTATTTTATTTTTATACCTATCTTTTAAAAACATAGCTCGAATAAACAGATTCATAATACAGTTGTTGCCATGTCTTCCTTTACTTTGTTCGAAAAATCATCATTCTATTCTTAAAAAAAGTTATATCGCCTTTCTTTATAAAAATACGCTCTGGTTTGTTTGTTTTACGAAAATCCGCAATACTCTTTTAGAAATTGTTGGAGGAGAGTGTGTAAAATCTGACTTCATCGCAAATGTGTGTGGTTAATATTGTTTTCAACCGCCAATCAATCAGAAGTTTTAAAAATGTTTTTTTATTCAAAACGCTTTTTCAACATACAGCTGAATTAACTATGATTTTTGTATTTTTTTACAAGTATTATACAGTGTATTGTAAATATTCAGATAGTTTCACTATTTTTCCTGAGTAAAACAAGCTGGTGGGCTTCAAATCGTGAGCCCCAAACACCAGTACTGAGCTGCAATTGAAATGCTGCATTTCTCTGTCTTAATTTTTGCTTGTCTGTTATAGCCGAAATATATATTTTTTTAAAATATTGAACACATTTTTTCAAAACAATAATTTGATCAGTTGACATTTTCTTCAAAACAATATCTCAGCGAAAAAAAATTTTCTTCAAACTATTTTAAAAGGAGTTGAAACAACAAGTATAATTTTGTAAGTTTCTGATAAATTAAAAGTAGAATGAATAAGTGCTCATATTTTTCAGACAATTAAAACATTAGCTTTAAGGCTAACAGCGTACTCATAATATTCAGCCAAAATATCAACCAATCCTTATCATAACTTTAAATATCAGTTGGTGATATAAAGATGTAAAAACGAATGTAAAAATAAGGTTGCTTAGTGATTGTATTTAATATAGCAATGGATAATGTAAAGCTCAAACTGAAAATAAAGTTATATATTTTAGCTTGCTTAAAACTCACAAAAAATTCATCTTTTTAAATTTTTTGATCTTTATTCATCATGAGTTTGAAACCCACTTCTTAATAAGCAGTAACTTTAAATATAAGTGTAGGTGATGGAAAGAAAAACATTAGAACTACAATGGAATTTAAAATAAACTCTTGGATGAGATCTAATTATTCAATGTTGTTGCTAAAATTAAATACAAAACAAATATGTTTTGTTACGGTGTTTAAAACCTACTTCTTAAAAGATCAACTGAAACATAAAAGTCTACATATATAGCGGGAAGTTTCTAAATATCTTTCTAAATAAGAATAGTTAGCATAAGATATTGTTTGTTTTTTTTTTTAATTTGTTTTTATTTTTAAGAATCCCAGTTACTGGGATGGTCATAAGTAATATTGCATTAAATATAAAAACACAATGAATGAGGGCCAGTAAATTGTATATCAAAATATGAGGTATATAAAACTAACAAAATTATTATATTGAAGTTTTTAACAGGACTGGTAGTTCATGAATAATTAACAACTAAGCTAATTGAAATTAATTTCGACACAATTTAATAAATTTAACCTGCATAAAAAAGCAGATAAAGAATAAGGTTTAAATGTCTAAAAACTTATTTTATATCATTTAAAAACTTTATTGGTTATCAGTTCTTCCTACTAGTTTTTATAGGTATGGTGTAACATTATTTTTTTTATATATTTTCTCACATCCAAATAACATTTAGACAGTTGCAAATTGATTTTAATGAGTGCCAGAAAGTTAAAACAGTCAAACTTCTAAAATACTGTAAAGGAGGTATTTGTCTTTTTTTCATTTTATGTACCTTTGAGTCTGTTTCATTATCTGTTGTCCATACATTCCATACCATTTTAATACAGTCATTTTTGAAATTTTCTTGCATTTCTTCATAAATTTTTCATAAATTGTGCGATTATCAATTTTTATGCGATTAGCGATTTTGTTTGACTAATTTTCAAAAAATTGTTAACAGGAACTGTCTGAGAGCAAAACAGGTCAAATATGTTGATAAAATCATGTCTGTCATAAAGTGAATATATATTTTTTTCTTTTAGTTTCCTTACTGTGATGGTTCACATAACGCTCACAACAAGCTGACTGGCGACAATCTTGGACCACTTTGTTTGAGCAGAAAGTGTAACTGATCTTTAATGCGGGTTTAGATAATTTTAGCAAGCATCATTTCATTTCAAATAAAAAAAAGATACAATTGAAGAGATAATTCTATATACTATATACAAGAAATTTTTATTTAAAAGTTTGCTGTAAATTATTTTAGTTGAACTTCATTTTGAAAACATAGTCATTGATGGTGTCTCATTTTATATTTAGATCATAACTTTTGTTGAAATTCTGAATGCCTGTATCATTAAAACTAATGAAGTGCAAACTGCAGTATACAAGTTTTCAGTTTCATACTTTTGATTCATTATATCTAAGTAAATCTGAATCAACAATTGATGTCAGTAAGTCATCATGGTAATAAAGTGACTATTTTATCTTTATTAAAGAATCATTCTTCAGCACTGGGCTTGAATATGCCAAAATATTATTTTAGGTCTTAAGTTAAAAAGTTTAACGTCAAAGTAGTTTAGTGAGTCAGTAAGGGCTTGTTTTGTCTGCAAAGCTTTTTTCACCCTTCTTTATCTTTTAGTAAGTTCTATGTTTATATATACTGGCTTGTTCCACTAATACTTATAGTTAAATTTGTACATTGTGCTCCATCATTGACATGGACATTATGTATTAAACAAAGTTTTAAATATTTATTTCTTTTAATTTCATGGAAATTAATTAATTAATTAAATAAATTCTTGGTTTTTAGAATTGTTTTGAAATGTTTGAATTGTTTTATTTTTAATTATATTTTGATAAATCTATAAATTTTAGAACTAAGTGTTACTTATTACACAACTTAATGGTTGTTGTTTTTATCATAGATATAATAATTGTTGATCCCCTACCAAATCCGACCAACCATGGACCGAGCATTAGAAATGAATAAGGAATTATACACCCGTTTTGTTCTGTCAAATATTATTTTATTGATGGTGTATCATTAACAATGAAAAAATTTAATGTCTCGCATTATTGGTGTAATTCAAATAATAAAAATAATTAAATAAATAGGAATTTCACCTCGATTGCTTTTAAATCGTTTAATTACATTTGAATTTTAATGTTTTAAAACATTAATAATTTTCTGCTAAATTTTAAATTTGTGTCAGTCAATAAATAAATATATATATATATACACAAATATATATATATATAAATATATATATGTGTGTGTGTGCGTGCTTGCGTATGTGAGTGCATTCGTGGTGTGTGAGTACGTGTGTGCGTACATACATACATACATATTGATGATATAAATCTTTTTATTTGGCTAAGTGCAAAAAAAAACCAACATCTTGATGATATAAACCGTTTTAGTTGGCTAAGTGCAAAAAAACCAGCATCTTGATATGTCGTTTTAGGAAATAAGAACTTTCACTTGATTTTCCTTTTTAAAATGAAAAAGAAATTATTTCTGATGTAATCAAAAGAAAAAGAAAAGGAAAGTAAATATATGTATAAATAAATTAATAAATATATATATATATATTATATATATAGTCATCAAAAGCCAATCATTTCATCACAACTAGCCACTGAAGACAGCTGGTTGTTTGGTAGGCCCAAAAGTTTTGCCTCTTTAATTAACTGAATTATTTGGCATATCCTTCATTTTTACATTTGTTTGTCCAAAAATCTTTTTATTTTAACTAAAACCACTCTCCTAAGATCACAAGAAAAGATTGCGGTGAAAAAACAACAGCAGTCAACTGAACGATTTCTTTCACATAAAACATAAATGCATAAGAGAACAGCAAATCAAGTTTGGGTAGACTTGCTCAAAGATTCATTTCATGGTAAACCATCTTTTTAGCGATTTTACCAAAATGCTTCCAACATCACTCAAATCGATTTTACCTGTCATATATGTATATGGATAATAATTAAATTGTTGAAACGCATACTGTTCGTTGTTCCCCTGTGTACTTTTCACACGTTCAAGGCAGAAGAACGACATGGACCGTTCACTCACTGCATTTGTTGCAGGCATTACCAGAATAATCTTAGCAACAAAAAAAACTTGTGGCATCAATTGTGTCCTTAATCTAAGCATAAAATTTTTTTAATGCACAGCTGATCACTTATTTATTTAAGCTTATTCACTCATGCAGAAGCTTTGGGCAAATCCATATTCTAATTTACCTTATAAAAGGTTTGATAATTATTTTTATTCTATGTTTTGTTGCTGTAAATTTAAAATGAACAAATTAAAAGTGAAGATTAAGGAAGTAAATAGTGATTTTAAATGAAATTTGGAAGAATTGATGGTGGTGATTTGATAGAGCAAATTTTAGTCAAGTTGGAAATCAATAATGATTAGGTAGCAATTAATTTAATGAACATTGAAAATGAAGATCTTTAAGGTATGTTTACATTATTTTTTAAGTATTTAGTGAAACCATTGAGGGCATCTTTTGGCTCATAATTACATGTTGAAAACGAAGTGATATCTTTTGTTATAATTTGGAAATTTTGGAAATTTTTATTTAACTTTTCAATACCAGCTATTTTTGATTACGTAGTTTTACAAATATGTTTGCCCAAGCTGTGATACTCAAACTTTTTAAAAAATAATATTTTATATTATTGGATAAATATCGAAAACGTTCCTATACTAATTAAATATATATTTTTATGATTAATTACTGAATTTTACATGCACACTTCCCTGAATCTCTTAAATGGAGGGTTCACAACTGGGATCTTCCATAGAGTTCTAGATACCTGCCTTCTAAATTATTGTTAAACAAGCAACACTCTTATCTTTTATGCAAGAAACATTCCATTTGATAGAGTATATCACTTATATATCTGCATTGGTAAATAGATGAAAATAAACTTAACAAATTATCTCCTTGTCATGGACTCAAACCCAATTTTGGCTACACAAATAATGTACCATGTCGTCTAAAAAATTAGGTTTGTAGGTAAATCATAGGATGAATTCATGTAAGCAAATATTGTAACACTTCAAGCAAATATAAGATTTTATAAGATTAGGCGTAAGCACTCCTTACGCCTAATCTTATAAAAACATTACTAAGAAGTCTTGGTATGATTAGCCTTATAAGTTATTATTTATTAGATGTCTAGGTTTTCTACTCCTTGTTTGGTTTACTAGTTTTTATGTTACTTTTAGCTATTACACCGGCCTAAATGTTTGATATATTGCAAGTTTTTGAAATTGTTTGTCATAGACTTAAGTCACGTATATTATATATCACCTGGATAAAATTTTTTGATTAAAAAAATAGAGTTATAGCATGGTTTGTTATTCATAAAGTGTTTTTACTTGTTATAGATTGAGGTTTTATGTCGTATTGTTTTAGTCTTGTGTTATTGATTAGTTTCGTATTTCCGATGAGTACTTGCTTATATGGTATGATATTTTTTTAACTACTGCTTGAATGATTATACTCACCAAAATGTCTGAGGAAACTATATGCTGATGTCCCAACCAGTGGAAGGAATTTCAATTCATTTATATGCAAAGTTGTACAATTTGATAAGAAAATATTTTAAAATAACTGATTTGGACTACCAATAACAGATTAAAGATTTTACCAAAACACAACACTTAGTATTCAAATCAATTTCTATACTGTAGATAAGATTAGACAATGCTTCCAAATCTGATTAGTAGCATTTGTTGCCAGAGTCACTCTAACGTTTATTTATTACCTCTAACATAAATTTGATTACCAAATTTACACCGGAACCTTGAGAAAGCTCAAAAACCACTCTAACATGATTAACATATCTACTTTGGAAACTTGAGAAAGCTCATAAAAAGATATATTATACAATATATCTTTCGTTTGAAAATGGTATTTTCCCAAGCATTCTCAAGACTTCATCTATTCCACCACTTTTTAAAAAGGGATCTAAATTGGATTGCAACAATTATAGACCTACATTCTTGATACTGGACATTTGGCTTGTGTTATTTTTATTGTCCTTAAGAAAGCATTTGACACAGTGGATCATGTTGTTTTAGTTGAAAAACTTGACTATCAACCATGAACAGGTAAAACTTAATGGTAAACGTCTTTTTTCTTCTAATTAAAGCATTTAGGAATTTTATTGACGAACATTTGTCATGGAAGCCCCATATAAATAAGCTGTGTAAAAATTTAGCAGAGTAAATAGTATACTGTCTAAAGTTTGATGATATGTTGACAAACAAACTTTAATTCTCTCTATTTTCATCTCACTTAAATTATTGCTATAAGTTTTGGGGTCAAAAAAGCTCTTACTACATCAATAAAATATCCATGATTAAAATTTTTTCTGTCATAATAATAAATTTTCAACTATTTAAATCAGAAACTTCTACTACTTTATCTAATCTTTCTATATCTACCTTTTCTGCTTCAGTTAACTTATTCAACACAGCAAGCTGCTGTGAGCGGCTCACAATTTTCTGTTTTCCCACTGAGAGCCGCTCAGAGCAGCTTTTAGAGTAACCTTTTTGATAATACTCTAGTGTAAAGAGCTCCTTGTGCTAACTTATTTACCAACCTATTAAAAAGGATAGAAATTGTCATTTTCATTTGCCTCCCTGTATGTAATGGCTAGCAATATATAACACTCTGCAGAGGTACACAGCAAATTTTTAAGCATGATGCAATGATATTATTTTAGAGTGAGTTTAGGGTTATGAGGGCTATATCAGTCGTTTTAACCTATCAGTCATTTCGTACCCTGAACCTATGTCACTGCATGTAGCGAAATAGTATAACCGTAACCTAAACCCTATTAACTTATTAACTCTAACATAATACCATTATATCAAAAAAAATAGATTATGTTGGGTTGATCATGTTGCTGGTATGGACGAAAATATGTTTTGTAAGGCGGTATGAAGAAGTAATAGGACTAACAACTGGGGATACTTATGGAATGCACCTAGGAAGATGCCGGGAAAGTTGTCAATGAAGATCTCAAGGAATTGAAGGCAACATATGCAGCAGCCCTCTGTCTTCGTGATCATGTTAACATCATCTGTGATCTTGCAAGTGACAAATTTGCCATGTACTTCTGTAGAGTGTAAATAATTGCTAACCGTATGTACTAACTTCAGATTAAAAAAAAAACTGGTTTTAAAATGGAAGGAAGCTTTTATGGTACGTTTTTGAAAAGCTGCCTAATTAAAAGTCGTATTGGCATAGATAAAGCTGCTCGTAACATTTTAAACTGGAGTATGATGATGACGAGGAAGGATATATAGGCATACTGACTCTGAACATGAAGAAAGATTGGGCCATGTCAAGAAGAAAGTGCTGTTGATCATGTCTCAGTAAATATTGGTTTGGATGAAAACATTGTTTTTTTATCATGATGTTGAGGACGAAATAGCTGCTCCCTCATCTCTGTGCCACCCATGAAAAATTGGTAGGCCACATACAGCCATGCACACATCCAGAGTTGTTTTGGGGACATTTTTTTGAGCAGGTATGAGGGAACGCTGTAAACCCATGTTATATACCCATATTATATACCCATGTTATATATCCATTTTATATACCCGTATTATATTATATACCTGTTTTATATACCCATACTATATACCCATGTTATACACCCATGTTATACATACACCTATGTCATATACCCATATTATATACCAATGTTATATACCCGTATTATATACCCA